>VWYN01012399.1:358993-410057 GCA_013400075.1 Hippolais icterina
AATTATATATATATAATATTTTATAATATAATATATATTATATTAAACAGTATTTCATGTATGGCAGGCATCAGGCACTTCTTTAGATTTAATGGAACCAATGATTGGGAATGATCTGCGTTTTGCTCCACGGGATCTGTCTGACATTAAAGGATGAAGGGAAAGAGGCACACAAGTGGAATAATCCCAGCAGTGAGAGCCCCCTGGACATGAGGAATGCCCCTTGAACAGAAGGTGCCACAGGAGAGTGGGACGCAGGCTCGTGCCTAAAGAAAAACACGAGTCACACCTATAGGGGAGGCAAGGCTGCAAGCAAGGTGACAGAAAGGTGTCAGACACATGGCTCTGCTCCTCTGGGATGTCCTAAAGGCTGAGAATTCCCTCCATTATTTCCAGTCTAATTTTTTTTTCACACCTATAGGCCAGATGAGTCCTCTCATACCAGGAAAAAGAAATTCTTTGGATTTTGAATGCCTCAGCAGAACTTTGGCTGCTTTTCTGCTGCTCTCCCCTCCCAGCCCCTACACTGACCTCATGATAAAACCTTCTTTCAGTTTGGCCACTTACAGGAACTCCTGAATTTTCAGCAGTGAAACTTTTCCCCTTGCCCCATAACCTCAACCAGGAGGTCTTGAATGGCTTCTCTTTATGAGGGATGAGTTGATTTTAAGCAGCGCAGTTTGACAGGCAAAAAACCCTCCTGTGTTTAACACTCTGCCAAGAGTCTGTGGTTAATTCCAGGATCCCTGGCAAATTCATGGAACAGTGACAGTGGCAGCATGACCCACAACATAAAATCTTATTTAGTACTGAACTTTTCCAAGCACGACATGGAAAGTAAAATAAAACAAAAAACCCAGAACTTATGCTAAACCAAAACCTTTGCACAGGAAGCACCTCTCACATGGTACAGAAAATTAGGATAATTCTTCACATCACAAAAATCTAAGGAGCAGGCATGCAGCTCTGATTTCATGCCTGAGATGTTCTGGTTTCTAAAATTCTTTTCTCAGGCAATTTTTTGTAAACAAGAGAAATGTTTGTGTAGCTGTACCTGTGTTATTCATTCTTTCTCACAGGAGGGGCTTCCTCTTAATGTCCCTCTGGTTTGAGCAATGTGATTGGAGAGGTTTGCCTTTGTTTCACCAATCAAATTGGTCTGTGTAAAATAGTATAAAAGGGAGACACATCCCGAAAATAAAGAGTCATTTTTAGCCTTCTAAATCTAGGAGTCCGTGTGGTTGTGGTGTAAAACAGCGTCACAGGCATGAGTTAGAGGGGGGACAGAGAGGATGTGGGAATGCTGCTACAGGCAATGCAATGTGTAATGCAGTGCTGAAGGTTTGGAGGGCAAAGTCAGGAGTGACAAAGGGCATCAGAGAACCCTGCCAGCAGCACAGGAGAGCCTTTGGCACCCCTCTCCCATGGGATCATCCCTCAGCAGTGTGTCCTTCCCTCCAGCACTGACCCCCCTAAAGCCTCTCTGGAGTCCCCAGGATCACCCCCCATCCCAGGACTGATTTAAATCTCCTGAAAGCCACAGGGGAGCTCAAATAAACAGTGAAGGAGCCCCCATCCCAGAGCCTGCCTTGTGGTTTTTAAACTGAGCAGCTGCTGCTCAGAACAAGCTGATGTTCTCCACGGCCAGGCAGTGACTCCACACATCCCAGCCCAATCCCTGCTGGCCCCCAGCCCAGTGCTGGCCATCACTAACTGGTCTCCAGAGCAACTGTGATGCAAAAGGCCACGCTGGAGATCCAGGAAGGGGCTAAAGAACAGATCATGTCATCCAAGCAGGGCAGGGCCGGAGGTGTTTTGATCCTCTGCAGTGCTGCTCCCCCTCCCAAGCTGTTCAGTGCCCCCGGGAAGGCTGTGAGGCTGAAATGCAGAGCCAAGGCTGAAATGCAGAGCCAAGGCTGCCCTCCTGCACAGAAATCCTGGCCCTAAGGATTCAGAGCAGCTCAGACTGAGAGCCAGGCTCCAGCCCCTGGGAAAAGGCTCTGCCTCCACACCAGGAGTGTCTGTCACACCTGTGTGACGTCCTGACACTGCCACTGCCAGCACCAGCGTCATCCTCATCACCCAGAGTAAGGACACTCAACTGGAACAGCCCCCAGGGAGCTGCCTGACACCACAGCCAAACAAAGCAGCCAAAAATCAACTTCAAAACTCTCCTTAAGCAGCCATGAAGTGCCTGGCTACCTTTAAAGACAGAACAGGGCAAAATTCATCCTGGGGCCAGTGAGTCAACACTCAAGCTTTGTCCAGTGAGGAATATGGAACTGAAATTCTTATTTAAGGAAAATTAATCAACCTTTAAATCTTTTCAGAAACAGAAGTGGAACTGCTGTTCCATTTTTGGATTCTCAGCAGGAAACACACATTTCAGTTTTTGAGGTTATGGGATAAAAATTCAAATGAGATACAAACCCAAAATGTCACTGAGGCAACCAGGGAGGAAATTCTCTCCTGTGGTCCCTTATGTCAACTCATCAATTCAAAAAAGATGCTTTTTATAGGCATATAATGGGAGATCAGCAGTGAATCGACGCTGATAATAAAATTAAAGAATAATCCAACTATCAAATCATTTCCCATGAAAATACCTCCACACCTTCACCCCCAACAAGGTGTGTAAGAAACCTCTGGGAGCATAATTTTAGGGAAAGAAGCAGAGGCAGAATGAGATGCCAAGTCATGAAATGCTGATGTTTGACCTTTTTTAGGATTATGTTTTGAAGCCAAGCAGACGTGCTAAGAGAAAGTCTTTCACCACGACATTTAGGTTTTACTTCAAGCCCCCTCATCTGGTTATTTGTGTATTCCAGAGGTCACTGTCTAAAGTTCACTGAAGGGAACTTGCTGTTTATCAGAAGTTGCAAAATCAAAATCTTGAAGTGCAACTCCGCCACACTGTTTATGTGACTTCCAATTAAAGCAGTCCAACAGTTTAAAAATCAGAATTTGAGGTCTTCACTCCAGCCAATTTATCAACATTCCACCGTGCCTCACTGGCACAGCTCACTGCTGCTTCAATTTTAAGCCAAGTCCCTGAAGACACTTTTTTTTTAAAGTTCTGGAGGATCTTTAAATAGCTCTTTGCCTAATGAGCAGTTTGGCCAGCACAGCTTTGTTCTGGATGCTGAGATCAGGACTGCAGGATGCTCTCTGGACAGATCCAAACGTAACTCGTCAGGAAAACACCTCTGGAATTTGATAGTGCAGCTCTTCTCCACTTCTACCCAGGGGTAAATGCCTGCAACTGCCATTCCCATATTAAGCCAAGCAGCAGCACTGAGTAAAACTCAGTGTAAAACAAAAAAAATCAGTGTCTTGTAGCAGAGGAGAGAAGTGGCTGCTGGTAAAAATCTCCACTGCCAGTTTTCTTCCTATTTACTGTAAAAATCACCCAAATACCAGCAGATTGCAAGGACAGGCAGCTCTGTGTCATCTAAAAGTTCTCCTTCCCTCACCTGAACAAAGGAGAAGCCTCTAGGTGAGAACAGGATGACTTTGGGGTGGAAAAGGTGGTGAGGCCCTCGCACAGGGTGCCCAGAGCAGCTGTGGCTGCCCCTGCATCCCTGGCAGTGCCCAGGGGCAGGCTGGCGCAGCCTGGGACAGTGGAAAGTGTTCCTGGCTGTGCCAGGGGGTGGAATGAGATGAGGTTTAAGGTCCTTTCCAATCCAAACCACTCCAGATTCTCTGCACATTTGATCCCATCATTACTGAGCAGTTTATTGCAGTTTTCCTGCTAACCACATCAGCTTTACTTCCAAACTTCTGACACGCTGCAGTAGAGCCCATCCTGCCCAGACAGAGCCTGGCACTTCTGGAATAGGTGAATTTCCCTTCTTTTTGTGCCCAGCTGTCAGAGCACTGGACTTACCTCACACTTCAGCACCCCCCAGTGCTGCGCTGCTTTATCTCCACCACGTCACAACGCTCTGAGGAACAACCTCAATCCCCCAGGACAGGAAAGGCTCAGGAGAGACACGACAGGCAAGGCAGAGGGAGGCAGAGGAGAGGCTGAGGTCACTCACCGATGTGATGAACCTGTACAGAGGCTGTCTCCTCTCTGTGTATTTCACTGTGATGGGGCTCAGGTCGTACCGGAACCAGATGGCCGGGATGATGCGGCCGGTGTGGCTGTAGGCTACGTATTCCTGGGGGGACAAAAAAGGGAAAAATGGCACAAAATGTGAGAAATCTCATTCCAGAGAGTGGCTGCCATAGAACTGCCTCTGTGGGTTTGGCCCTCACCCCACTGTTTTGTACCAGGGAGCAGATGGGAAGAAGCAAACAGTGAATTCCTGTGTGACTGCTCACCTCCCATCCTTATCAAACAGGAAAACAATCTCTTTACAGCCTGATAATGAAAGAGCTGGGGACAGAGTGATGCTGATTGTTCTCACTTTCATACAGAGCTAAACAGAAAGGCTGCCATTGATCCTCCATCCTAGATCTGCTCTATTTAAATACAAACAGCCTGCTTGCAGGCAAAGTTTTGGTTCTGTAAATCACACATGCAGTATGTCTGTATTTTGTATATAAATCATTCACCAAACAAATGGAATTTTGTTTGTGAGAGCCTGAACCTCCCTCCTTGTCCTTGCATTCCTCTGTCAGGCCCCCTCCCCACTGGGACCAGCAATGGGAATGCTTTGCCCTCTTAGTATGAATCATCTGGAACTATGCTCAAAACACATTTTAAAACTCCTGCTGAAAGCCAGGATGAAACTGCATACAGAAAAATACTGGCAAAGGTTTGAAAAATATTGGCAAAGATTCGAAAAACATCCCAGGCTGGTTTGGGAGAGACATCTTGCAGATTTCCAGTGACAATCTCCCTCAATCCATTTGTTTCCTAACAGGTCCAGTGCCATGGACAGCACCAGGCAGGACACACTGCCCAGTACCAACACCAGCTTAGCAACTAAAACCACATCTTCTGGAGATAATATTTTGTCTGTGCTCTCCGTGGAGATAGATATCAGTTTTTAAGGATCAGGACATTCACAGGGTGAAGAAAAATCCAAGGAAAGCAGGCTGGGGATGCAGCAGTCCAAGGAAAGCCCAGAGTGGCATAGGCTGCCTCTCCAGCCAGCTGCTCCTCCCTTCCTCAGCTTTGTGACAAGCTGCCAGCTCAGATCTCCTCTCCTGGTTCAATCCTCCTTCACAAAGAGGAGAAGACAGCCTCAAATATTTCAGAAAAATGAAAAAAAGAACAAGCAACAGGATGCTCATGAGCATGACACAAGTAAAATTTAATTTTGCTCTCTGTGTGCTAGTGAAACATTTATCTTTAATCATCTTACATAAATCCCAAACTTCCCTATTTTTAGGTGGTTTATCCCATGATGACAAGAGAAGCAGAAGTCTCCAGTCATGCCTTTTCAGGGCTTTTACTGGAGTTCTGCAGCTCACTTTGGGACAGTGGTTTTGGGGGAAGTGAGGAAACAGAGGAGCTGAGAGTGGAGACAAAGTTTTACCCCACAGCCTCTCCTCATATCAGCCACTCTGTGCCAGACTGTTCCACTGGCTTCCCATTTCCCTTTCCCACTGCTCAGTGTGGGAGTAAAGGACTGAAGCACCACGAGAAGAGAGCTCAGAGGCAGCAGAGCTTCTCAGCACCTCAGTTTTGACAGAACTGACCTCATTTTTTCCTTCCTCTCCCCTTCTCCCCACCAGCAATCCTGCCCTAATGAGTCAGACTTGGCTGAACGCCCCAATTTGCAGCCAAGCTCACAGAAGTGTCAAAAGCTCCTGCTGCCTATTTTCCAAATTACTTTCAGAGCTCCTGTCACAGGAGTCTTATCAGAACAGCAGTTGTGACATTAAGCAGAACAAATACATTGTAATCTGAACAGAGGGAGATGTCCAAATCCCTGGGACACCATACAAGCAAGCCCAAAAGTCACTAGTCAGGAACATTAATCTGAGAACTAGTCCAGGAGAGTGTGTGCTTAATTATCAGTTAGGGCAAACTAGAAGTAATTAGGTATTACAAACAGATTTTGGACTTTCATTTAGCACCTGAATGGCCAATAATTTTTAACTGGAAGATGCTTTCTACCTTAAAAAGTAAATAGGGTCTTTTATTTTTTCCTTAAGAAGAATTCAATACATTGAATTATTAAAATGTTGGATGTGGAACTCAGTTCTTTGGGTGACAAGGTGGGGATTGGTCACTGGAAGGATCTGGTGATTTGGATTTGGATTCTGTGATAATTCACTATCATAAAGCAGGGACTGTGAAATACTCAACCAGCACATATTTGCTGCTACAGCTCAGTGGCTTAATGTCTGAAATCAACATTTGTAAAAAGCTAAAAACTCTGCTGATTTATTTGTCTCATCCATCCATCACATCTGAGACTGTTTCATTGCTAAAACCAGGTGTCAGTGATGCTTTGTGTGTCCAGCTGGATTACAGTTTCTATTCAGATGCATCTTGACAGGCACAACAGGAGTTCCTGCAGCCTGTAAACACCTCCCACACGATTTACAGAAATCCACATCAGCTAGGTGAGAATGCCAGGAGAAAGAATTTCTCAGGAATGAAAGCAACACCACCACCTGCTTTGCCAATCCCAAACCCTGGCAAATGTCAGCACCAGGAAAAGCCCCACTCTGAGGAGCTTCAGTTCCTCCTTCTCCCAGCAGAGGCTACTGCTCACCTATAAAAAGGGCACAGAGAGGAGCAGGAGGGGAAGGAACGGTGGCTGAACATCCCCTGGGACGCAGGGAGGAGCAGCAGCTGCTCCTTTACCTTATTTGCCACCGTGTACTGGTAGGAGTATCGCTGCTTGCCGCTCATGTCCTCGTACACCGTGGGCACAATCTTCAGGATGTAGTCGTGAGAGGCGAGGGCTGCGCTCAGGGAAGGAAAGGGAAGGACACGTTAGCACCCAGAGAAAGGAGCCAGCCCACGGAGCAATTCCAAGTGCAGCAAGTCACAAAGAAGGGTGTCTCCCTCCTCCTTATCTCAGTGACAATGCTTCACGTCCCACAGTTCTGCCCTTTGTTCACAACTCTGGCAGGTACTCGGCTGACACCAGAAGCCGCCCATCACTTCTGCAGGACCACAACCCACCCAAGGTTTGGGTTACTCGACCCTTCCTGACTGCTTGCAACTATAAATGGTAACACTTTTATCATCACCACAGCCTGGTGAAATCAGGAACTGGCTGAGGTTAGGGCTGCTGATAATTTTGACAAAAAACCCCTGAGGTATCGCGACCTGTGTACTTCCATTTCTTTCTTGCTTTCTCATCTTCCTTCTCCTACAACTGCTTAACTCTTTTTATTTTCATTATTTACATGGCTCATTCTGGTTTTTGTGTCTGCTAAAACAGTTCTAAGACAGAATTCTATTTGACATCTCTGCAGGATCCTCTAGCCAAGTGTAACATGATGATATTTGGCTTCTACGTAAAAAAAGCCCCAAACCACAACTGAATAGCTTCAGGAACAACCATAGAAATTTTATTCCAAGAAATAGACAGGACTGATGTCCTGGAGGAGCCTGAACATTTGAGAGACAACTCACTGAATTGTAGCATGCATTGAATTTTCCTTCTTGTGCTGGTCATAAAGGGCCATGAAAATGTCCCTCTTGCCAGCCACAGAGTCGAACTTTAAAGGTAATCTGCATCACAAGTACAGGGAAAAGTTCTGATGGAAGTAACAGCAGCAAAGGGACACTACAGGAACAGGATATGGAAAAAAACTCCATAAGGACTGCAAAGGAGCTTCTGGGCTAAGCCTTTTCTGTAGCACTGGAGGAAATGGAAATGTCAGCCAGCAATGTCTGGATCATTTTGGCTAAAGAGGCAAATGAAAGACTGCTGGATACACCAGTGCTGCATGAACAGCCCTGTTTTCCTTCCAGAGAGTGGCTGAGAGCTGCAATCCCCAGGAATACCCACGGTTTGAGCTGAGCTTGTCTGCTCCCTCCAAGGCATTGAATGCTCCGTGAACGTTGTGGACCTGGAAAGCAAAAAGGAGGATGAAGAAACTCTGCTCTGACTTGATACTCTTGACCTTTGCTTCCCTACCCTGTAACCAGGGGATCAGCCTGATTCAACCTTTCCAAAAAACAAAGCCTCAACCCATTAAAAGATGACCCCAAATATCTTTCAGTGACCATCATCACAGTGGTTGGTTCCAAATGAAAAATGATTTCACAACATCTTACAAGATGAAACTCCAAAACCACTCCAAAGCTGAAGGAATTGCAGCTGGAAGAGGCCAGTTGTGAAATTTTCACTGTGAGGTATTTCCTAAGAGCTTTGCAGAGTTAACTGTGAAATTAATTTATCAGGCTGAAAGGGAAATAAATGGGAGTCACACTGGGGTTAAAACTCAGGAGTTCTCCTCTAAAGGTGGCTCAGGTCAGAGCAGCTGGGTCTGTACAACCCATCAGCCTTGGAGATGGGAAGGACACATCCCAACACTGCCATCCCTTCAGCTTTTCCTGCAGCTGATTGCAGACCTGTGAGTGTCTGTTTGCCCAGAATAACAGGATTTCCATGCCTTGCACACGCTGTGACCTGGAGTCTGATCTCCACCAACAGAATAATCCATGTGTGAACTCTCCAGACAGGGGAAAGCCCATGGCAGCAGCTGTAGGTCAGAGGTTGTGCTGCTCACAAGGTACAAAGAAAGGACAAAGAACTCCACAACCCAGAAATTCCTGACCTTAAGTCAGACAAGAGGGAAGAGGAGCCTGGAAGGAGGATTTGGTCAAGGGTGTGACAGTTTCACCTCACCAACAGGGCAAGGCCATCTCCTTCCCAGACCCTCTCCACACTGACAGCACGGGGATGTCTCTGTCTCACCCTAATGGATATTTCCCTATTCCCAACACTACAGGGTGGATGATGGAGGAAGCAGCAAGTGTCCCAGTTCTGCACAGCAAAAAGGAAATTCTGGAGAGACAAAATCATCAGAAAGTTCAGCTGGAAGGTGCTGGGAACAGGAGCAGAGCAAAAGCAGCAGCTGATCCTGCTGCAGGGCCTCTTGCTCTGATGAGATGTCATACAGCCACGACCATTCCCAAACTACACCTGCAGGCTGTGCTCATTCTTTACTCACTGTAAAAGGCATAAGAAGGAAAAGAAGGCCCTGGAGTGGGCTACAGTGTTATGTTCCATTCTTGATACACCTAAGAAGTCTCTTATAGAATATCTGGGCCAGAGATAAAGGTCCAGGACTTTAAGGTTCATTTCAAACTTCTGGTAGATTTTCTCCTCGTGTAGATTTTCCCCTCATGTAGACAAGACCAAAATTCAAACCAATGAGTTCCTATCTCCAGCTGCCAGGTAACCCAGTATAGAGATAGATAGGGAAATAGGAGATGTTGCATTTTTAATCATAATTTCTACTGAGTTCTATGTTATGGTGTTGAATAATCCTGGTTTTAACCTTGTCAGGAGAGTTGTCTGTCCCTGATAATAAAAAGGCATCATCTCCTGCTTTCCTCATCTCTCTCCTTACTGAGTTATCTGACACGCAGGAACTCACTGCATGAGTTTTAATTTTGCAGGTTTTAATTCTGATCTCATCTAAATGAGGGAAAAATCTACAGGAAGTCTGCCTCTATTGTGCACAAAGTACTGATGAAGGCTCAAAGCTCATTCAGTGCCAGATGATATTTAAATCTCTGCTTCAAAGAGACTGGTTTTTCTGGAGAACACAGCCTGTCCCTCGGTGGATCACTGTGGCAGAGTCAGTAACAGCCCACAAAGAACAAAATCCCAGCACATGACACAAGTGAATGAGGAGCTCCTCACCCTCTTCAAGGAATATAAGCTTTTATTACATCAAAGCAGGTGGAGACAGCCTGAAATATTCAAAGGTGCACCTAGGCAGATTTAAAGCTCTCCACACTTGCTGGCTCTCGCTGCTTGCTGAGTCGTGGCAGCACCTGTTTGGTGAACATATCCTTCTTTAATTTGTGCTGCTGAACTGCTGCTTGCCTGCAGCACCAGCAGCACCTACGTGCTCCCTCCCTGAGCACCCAGACCATGAGCAGTCACTCTGAACTCTGAAAATACTCATCTGAACTTGTCCAAATCGGGAGCCAACTCCACATTTGCGAGGCAGGTTTCTCACCACAAGAACTGAAGACACTTGCTGCTTGTCTCTCCAGGCTCCTCCTTCCTGCTGATTCACACTCCAGCTGCCTCACTCCAGGGCTCCATGATAAAACAATGGGAATGCTCCCTCAGAGCGCCCATTTCCCACGCAGCCTGCACAACTCCCTATTAGCACTCACCTAATATTTTTCATAATCTCAGAGCGCTTTACAGACATTAAGCCAAGCTTATTTATACGCTAATATTTCCTCGTTCCCACACAAGATATTTCCTAAAAGAAGCCGGGAGCAGAATCAGAAGACTACAAAGCAACGCTTAGACTTGTTAGCATGAAAAAGGGTTTTGGAAGTGGGTGTACAAGGAGCAGACTAATGAGACGTCTGTGCTGAGGAAAGAAGATTACAGAGAGACTATGGGTAAGTAATGTTTAGGGTGAGTCTCAAGCTGGGTGTGCACAAGTGGAACTCCCACCTGTGAGGCCAGCTCCTTGGAAGTAGGCTAGAGAAGTGCTGTAATCTGTCCTTATTGAGAAATCAGGTAATATTACATAACTTGCAGCACCTGGTGAAATTCTATCCACTGGGCAAGTGCACGCTTTCAGCTTCTTCCCAGCAGGGAATTGGCAGTGCTAAGTCTAACTTGTGTTTCACAGGATAAATTTGACTAATAGGTGTCTGCTATACAAGTACAGTGAAGTGAATTAAAAAGAGCTTGGCTGCTGCTGTGGTAAACACAGTAGCGAGCACACATCTTCCCTGAGTGCATCACTGCTCCTCCACAAAGGCAGAAAGGTTTGCTTGCTGTGTTCATGCTAAAAACAGGATTTTGCTGAGCCACAAACCCTCAGTTCTAACCCCCTGCAGGAAGACAGCCACAGAGTTTTCCAAAAGCACTTTGAGTTTCAGAAGAAAACAGCACGGTTGCTCTGTGACTGGACACTGCTCCTGTCCAAACTGGTGGCAGCTGTGAACTCCTCCACATTTGAGCTTACGTTGCAGGGACATACAGGCTTTCCATAAAACCGAAGTGTCTAATATTAAACCACTCTCACTGCATTCCCCTACAGCCAGGGAATTTTCAGGACTCACCTGTAACTTGTCCCCAAATGAGAGCTTGTGGATGACGTGAGTCATGTCGGGGTTCTGGGGCTGCGCCGTCGCGCTGTGCGTTGACACGTGGAAGTTACCAGGGACCTAAAATTAGCCAAGACAGGGAAGACAGGATTTCACATTTTATCCCTCAAGGCATTGCTAGGTTCTGTGATGTGACAGGGGAATGCCTGGATCCATCCAGGAAGATGGAAGGCTCTGTGATACCTTCCTGCACCAGTCCAACACCACCACACTCAAGTCCTGCAGCCCCAGAGTCTGGCACCCCCACACTGCTGATGTTTCTGACCAGGAGATGATGAGTGGGTCACTCCCAGCTCCAGGGATTCCCAGCACTTAAGGCTATGTCTTTCATCCCTACTAAAATAAAATTCCCATCTCTCTTGCTCAATGTCTTACTCCCACATCTGGCATTTACAAACGGGCCCACTGCTGGAGAGCAGCCCAGGAACATGGGGATATATTTCCCTCCTGGTACCAATCATGAGCAACTTTACCTTTGAGATTGTGTGCAAAAATGAGTTTTATATACAGAGAAAATCCACCACTAAACCCACATGAGCACCCCATACAAACTAACCTAAATCCTCCCCTTCTCCACCTGGCAGGAGCCAGCAGGAGCCCTTCCTTTTAATTTTTTAAATTGAGGGAAATACAAAGAACTGAAAAACACAAGTTTCACCTAAAGGCTCAGTTCCAAGACAGAAAATGAGCCCTGGTGTCACTCTGATGGCACCACTCTGCATGCACACATTTTTCAGGTCACCAGCCCTGCAGCCTTTCAGCAGATACAGCTCAATCACTGCCATGGTGGGTGCAAGAATATTTTCCTATTGAGAAAAGGTTGTGAAACGAAGCAATGCTGAGGAGCAATCTGGCACTGCCCAGGGCAGGAGTGGGAGGTTGGTTATACAACTGGTGCCCAGTGTGCTCTCTGCAGAGACACCTCACCAGCAGGGCCACAGGAGGCCACATGCCCGTTCCATGTGCTTTCAGGAAAGCTGATTTAATGACTTGAGGAACAGCAGTGCACTCCTGGGAACACTTTCAGGTGTGGACACCAGCTGTGTCATAAACAAGCTCGGCAAACAGGGCGTCAGGCCCTGCAGCAAGCAGCACACACCATCATCTCACTGTCACCTTGTCCTCCCTCGGCAGCTGTGACAGCAACACCCAAGTGCCAGCCTTGGCCAAGTTTCCAAGCCTGGCCAGGTCCCACTCCAGCTCCCAGCTCAGCCTGTCCAATTCCTGCCAAAGGACTGCAGACTTTCAGGTCACACACAGGAGATTCAGGTTTGCAGAGCCAGAAGTCCTGGGTCAGCTCCCCTCCCTGTCACAGCTGTCCCAGCCACTAAATGGGAGACAAATTAGCAGTGGAGGAAGCTCCTCAGTGCCACATTCTGCACCCCCTTTTGGAGCTGTTTTGGTGAGCAGGACACACCACATCCAGCGACAAAACCCCAGGTATCTCAGCTCTGTGCTCTGGGAATTGCCTGGACAATTGTCCCCTTCCCAGTTTTGTGGACTTTCAGCTGCCAGCGATCCTGGAGATGTGGGAAAAGTCCTCTTTTAAAATCCCTAATCCTTTCCATGCCAGAGAAAAACCAAGAGGTCCTGCCTGGTATTTTTAGATGTGCTTTAACATGACCTAGGAGGAAAAGAAGGAAGTAGGATTTTGTAGCCTGTGGTACATGGAGTGAATAAAGGGTGTGCCCTTCTTAGGACATCAGCGGGTCCCACCAGTGCCTCCCCCACCCCAGCAAGTCATCTGCAGCATTACATAGCAAGATTATTCAATCTTGAACACACCCATCCCAAAGAGGAGCCTCCTCCAGGCCTGGATTTTCATTCCTTGAGACAGAAGCAGAGCATCCCCACCAAGCATGCGTGGGGCCTCGTGCTGTATTCCAAACATCCCAGCACGGAGCCCTGGCACTCTCCAGCAGGGAACATTCCTGTCATTCTGCAGCTCACTCTGCAGCTCTCAGAACAAAGGAGAGCTGGGACGCAGCCATTGCCAAAGACCTCTCCACAGTGAGTCACGTTTTTGGAGGTGCAGAAGTCGTGAGGAGTAAACACAGAAGCCCTTTGGCATCTGTAGAGTTTTCACACATCCCCTGAACGTTGGGGCTGCTGCACAGAGCTGCTCCCTCTGATCAGCAGTTCTGTCTCCATTACCTGCTTTGCAGAGTGAAGAGAACCCCTGATCTAACACATTCCCTGTGGGTCTGGCCATGCAGCCTCCTCTCCTCACACTGACAAATTTCTGTCTGATCAGGGTCATAAACACACACACAGGGCAGGAGAGACAGAGATTTTCAAATTTTCATTTTTACAGATGGATCCTGCCAGCTTTCTCCCAGCCAGCACACCCTCACCCACTGTCACTGCCACTCACCTTGTTGATGCTAAAATGGCCCTCAAACCTGCAGCCATCCCCATTATTGAGAGGGATCTTCATCGAGTTGTCAATGTGACCCACTTCGTGCCTTCCCATTTCATCTTGGATGTCCAGTCCAACCACTGCAGGGGTGGGAGAGAGAAGACAAAAAAAAGAAAATCAAACAAAATAAGTAACAGGAAGGTTGCATAGGAAAAGCATGTGTTGCTTTTACTTGAAAAAAATTCACACCTTTTTTCCTGACATTTGACTCAACTGAGCTAATAATGCCCTTTGTCAAAAATTGTTCTACCAGAAAAACTTTGTAACCAAACTTTTCAGGCTGCCTATTTGACACAAACACACCTCCCACGTCCTGCCAGCTGCCTGCAATCCCAATCACAAACAGAAAACTTCAGGCAGACAAGGCAGGTGACTTGGGAAGAACCAACAACCAGCTGGTGCATTCAGAGTTCCCAATGGAACTTGGGAGGTTCTTCGCTCCCAGACACAAAAAGGTTGCAAAATTAAAAAAAAAAAAGAAAGAAGATTTAGAAAGAAGCCGCTGATGGAGATCAGCCACTAACACACGGTCCAAGAAAACAGGTGCCCTGGCCTGGAACAGAAAGCAATGGGATATTGGCAGAGGCTGCAGCTACTTGATTTCCATCCTGTTACAGAAGAAGGGTCACTGTACCAGTCTGGGCCCATTTCAAGTATTACTTAGAGCCCCATTTCAAGTATTACTTAGAGCACAAAGAAAAGTTGCTCAGTGAAAGGGGTACTCACATTCACAGTGCAGGTTTGGCAAACTGATGTTCAGGTTCACTTCTATTTTCCCTCCGCTGTCTTTGTCTGGGTCATCCACGTAGAGCTCATTCACTCTGGAGGGCAAAAACACAGGTGGGGTCAGGCACAGGGCTGCTTCCCACAGGGAAAACCCAAAATCTTGCATGGGGAGGGGGAAAACGAGGCTGGAAAGAGGAGGTCTGATTGTGTGATGGCTACAACAGAGGTACAGAGAGCAGGGAAAGCTCTCCAGGACAGAATGGAGGCAAACCATGGTTTAATTTGACTTCTTGCTTGGCAAGTGCAGGAGGCTTTAAACAAATCAAAACTTCTGCTCTGTGCTTCCTGTACCCTTCTCTAGTCTGAGTTCTCAGAGGTGCAACAAAACAAGAACCGAATGCTGAAGAGGAGGCAAATTATTGATCCAACCCTCCCCTCCCCTGGGCTGCTACTCCTTTTAGGCAGGAGGGAAGCATGTGTTTTTCCATTTGTTCCATAAATAGTTCTAGAGAAAGGCTGCTCTCAGCTGCCCCCCAGGAAAGCTTATTTGTGTCACTAATTGCCTTTTGTTATTGCCAGCCAGCTGACAGAGCAGCAGCAGGAGAAGGAAGGCAGCATGACATATTTGCATCCTTCTCCTTAATATCACATTTCAATCTATGAATGGTAACCAAAGAAGTGGTGACTAAAATTGAGGAGAAGAGGATTTGAGCCAGGAACAGATGGGAAGAAACATCCTGGACAGCAGGATCTCACACACTCTACACCAGTCTCCCAAAGAGTAATGTTGTCTCATAGCACCCACAGGGCTGGCACGCATCTCACAGGAGACAAAACACAGATAGAGAGGCAGAGGAATGCAAGAGTATAAATATTTATTGTTGGCACATACAATCCATCCCACATGTAAAAAATAAACCAAAACAACCCCGGTGCTGAATGAGACAGATGGTCCTGGAGAATCCACTCTAGGGAGACCCACCCCATCGAATAGAGACGATGGTGAGATTACCTAGAAGCTCTTTTTTCCCTGTTCAACAAATAACATTTGAGAATTTCTCTTCCAGCTGGGCAGATTATAAAGCTATGGGAACTTCAATTCAGGGAAATTACAAAAAAAACCCTAGTAAGTGCTCTGTAGCATTTTTATTTTATATTCAAAGTGCATTAAACTCTTTGAATAGTCCCACTGGAGAGCCCCCATGCTAACAGTCAAACCAGGCTATGAGACAGATTCAGAGTGATTTTGCTCTGGTGATACATCTCTGGGCCACGATGAACTGTTTGCCCTGTGGATTCAGAAGAAACAAACCTTCACACTGAGGAACACACACACTGCCAGGTTTTTTGGAGGTAATTACTCACAGGTCAGTGGGGTTGACAGACACTCATTTAAAACCAGCACAGCATTCGTCTTCAGCTTCACAGCCCTACCTTTCTCTGTTTTTAATTGGCTTGACAAGTTGCTTGCAATCATTACTCAACCTATTTTTCAAGTGATTAATAAAAATGACACAGAGGGAGGGGAAAGATTGCTCATCAGTGACCTAGTTAGTAGCTTTTTGGCTGAGCCCTCTCCTCCTGGGTGGAATGCATTCTCTCCTCTACGTGTTCATTACTGACGGATTGGGCAGCGATTGGATTAAGTCATATATCCAAATAAGGCTGGGAGGAGCAGCTCCAGCCAGGATGGGCATTAATCCCCCAGAGCAAGGCACCTCTCAGCGCTCCCTGAGTGCTCCCATCCATTTCCCAGTTCCAGCCAGCCCATTTCATAACCCCTGGCTCCTTCCCAGCGTTGTGCTGGCTGAGATGCCCAGTCAGTGCCACGGGCACCTCGGCGTTCCTGGCAAAGGAGCACCCACAGCAGGGCTGGCAGAGCACAGCCAGGTCCAGCAGCTCAGCTGAACATCCCAGCTCTCTGCAGAAAAGCCCTAGCACGGTCAGTGTTTGTATTTGCTGATTTCTGACCCCGAACCTGTCAGAAATCCTGCGGCTCCAGTAGTGAAGGCGCAGGAGCCTTACAGTGATGAGCGAGTGAGAAGGAAATTTCTGATTTCTCTGGCACAAATCAGGGGATGAACTGTACACAGGGAGCCCGTGGAAGCTCTGACATAGGAAAGCAAGTGCTGAGGTCACTTGGCTGCTGGCTGGCTCACTGAGGCACAGAGAAGTAGGGCAGCTTGTGCAGGTCACACAGCCCATTAGCTGCAGATGAAGGAAACTGGTTTCCTGTCCCGCACTCCGGTCACTGGACCAGTGGCTCCCAACTGGTCCCTTGGGCAAAGCTCACAGCCACTTCCTCCTCCTCCTCTGTCCCCAGCAGCCCCCTGCCCCTCTCCTACTCATGTTCCAAATTCCCTTACCTAAACCATCCCTCCACAGAGAGCTCGTGACAGCCGATCCTTCCTTTCCTTCCCCTCATTTCAACCCACAGCATCACCTTGCCCGGAGCACCCATCCAGCTGGGTGCTGCTTCTCCCTCCCAGCCCCAGCCACTGCCTCCTCATGGCATGATCAGCTCTTGCTGAGGGCCCAAGCTGACAAATCCAGCTCCAAAGCACATCCTTGGTGTGTCACTGATATTCCCTCTCACTGTGGGGAACCGAGGGTACAATGGCAATGCACCACAGGCTGCACTTGTTGGGGCAAACCTCAGAAGAAATGCTGTTTTCAAGCAACTGGACATTCCTCTCCTGAAATATCTGGAGTATCAGAATCCTGGAAATCTCACAGGTACTGCAAATTTCCAGGGTCAAGGTTATTCCTTCCAGTGAACCACTGGCACCCAGGTTTGGGTGGCAAAGGGCTGCCACTCACATGTCCCTTACCTGCCACTCACATGTCCCTTGCTATCCTCCTCCCCAGGGCCATGAAACTGAACTGTACACAGCGTTCCTACTATTTAATCAGACTCTCCTGGGACATCAGGAGAAGCTCTATTCTCCCCTCTAGTCACTCTCCCTGAAGGAGTAACATCTCTGGTGGAAGAAAAGAAGTTAACTCTAATTTATAGTTGTCTGTCCTGGAATAGATAGTGTCCCAGGAGTAACAGTGCTTTAACAGTAAATCTGGGATGCTCACAAGGGAAATAAAACCTGAGGCCAGGCAGAGAGAGGCAGTGATATTGGTCACATTGTGACTCCAAAGGCACGGTGTACCTCTGCAAACATGTAGGAGTTGGTGTTTTCCTGGCTGCTACTAAGGAATATTTGAATAAAAGCAGCATGATAAAGGAGGGTGAGCAGAGCTCTGAAAGTACAACGAGTGCAACACAACAGGTGAGAGCTGGAGCCTCCCACCACTGACCCAGGGAACGGGAGGGAAGTTTCTCCATGATCCACACATCAGGAATCTGCTTCACTTCTAGAAAGAGCCACTTGGAAATAGTTCACATTCCTGAGTGATGCTGCTGGGCTGCTTACCCCGCTGGCTTACAAACTTCCACGCAAAAAGCTGCAGGGACCCTTTGGCCAGATCATGCCAATGGCACGTGAGAGCGAAGGAAAGGGGGCCACGGCGGCCAGAGGGCACAGCATGGCTTCAGGGTTTTGTCCAAAGAAAGTCAGACCTGTTCCCCGCGCTTTAGGGCTCAGATTTATGACACAACAGCTTCGTTTCCCCAGAAACAAAACTTCCCCAGTAACTTATTCCCCCACCCAGCAGCTCTGGCCACTAACTTCAGTGCTTCAACAGCTGAGGAGCCTGCAGCCCTTTGGATCTGAGGGTGGGCACTGCATCCACCTTCCAGGGCTTCTCACACTGTGTGGGTGCTCTCTAAACACATCTGCCTTGTCCTCTGTCCTCCTTGTCCTAAGTCCCTGCTTCAGGTTTTAGCCTTTTTTCTCCCCCTTTCACAGCAAACAATCATCCAGCCTCCTCCTCAGTCATCAGCCACAGAGAAAATGCAGCCACTCACTCCAGAAAGCTGCACTTTACCTCATCCTCCAGCTCCCAGGAGGCACCTCTGATCTCCAGGACCTCATGCCTAAGAGGGAAAATAATCATTCTTTCTTGAAGAAGCCCAAAGCTTCTCAAAAGACTTTCCCAGGTGAGCTCTTCTGGCTCCACTTGCCCTTTCAACTCTAACCAACCACCTTCCAGCAACAAAACCCTCCAATGCTGAGATTCCTGCACCACCACATTTTCAGTGCTGCCAGAGCAGAAAACATCAGAGAAATCTTCTTTTCAACCAGCGTGAAGAAACAACAAGCAGGTCAGCAAACTCTCTACTGCACCACGTGTCTGTCGCTCTGATATTTGTCATCCCAATCAGCTCTTCAGCATGAAGGTCCTTGTCCCAGATCAGCTGTGGAGCACAGCAAACACGCTGCCCTACAAAGGAAGGGATTACAGCTCTCCAGGAGACAGGAGGAAGGAGAAAGACGTCAATGTAGACTTGAGTCAGGAATTGCAGATGACATCATGACACGACCTTCCGCTTCCTGCAAGCCCACACAGGGCACAGCAACCCCGCACAAATGTCCAACACCTCGTCTTAGGTAATCCCCACCTTGCTACCCAAACATTCATTAAGCTTCTTACCTGCCTACCTCTCTCAGGGCTGCTAAGGATTACATCCTTCTGCAGAAAAGTCTCAAGGTCAGCCCGTGGCAGGAGCAGCGTTACAGCTCCCATTCCCCTTTGCCTACAAAGCTGTGCTGCCCGTGCTGGGCTCCAGCATTTCATCTGCCTCAGCTGGATGAGCCAGCAGGGTTGGAGGTGCATGTCCAGCTTAGTGTCAGGACACAGGAACTGTGGCATCTCTTGGCTCGTGCTCCCAGATTATGGTTTGCAGCAGAAGTCCCTGTTGCAGCAGGGTCACACTCTGCTGGTTGGTACCATTTCCATGGGCTGAGAGCCACAAAACACACCCCACACACTCTGGAGAGCTATGGGATAAAAAGCTACTGAAGACAGGTCTGGTGACAATCCTGCTGCTCTGCAGGATCAGTCCTGGGCATGCAAATGAATCCAGTGTGGACAGGGAACACTGCTCCCTGAAACTCCTGGAGTTTTGCTTCCTCCCACACTCCTGACAGCCTTTTTGGGGCTATCCTGTTTCAGGCCAGGATTTGGGCTTTGACCATCCTAGTGGGGCCCTTCCAGATGAGGATATTCCGTGATTCCATGATTCATGGTTTATGCTTTCATTGAAAAGGCAGTAATTTTACTGCAGATATTCTGCTATAAGTAATTAATTGCCTTGCAGGGGGGCTCAGCTTTCCAATTAGCAAACTTGTCACTTCAGAGAGGTTTTTGTCTGTTATTACATTTAAAAAAAAAAAAGAAAGAAAAAGCAAACACTGCCAGGAACAGTCTGTTGCTTCCTACAGTGTGCTGTGGCAGCTGAATTAGCGTTGAGCAGCAACATTCATACCACAAGCACCACATTCATACCCTCCTACCCCTTCCCCTGGCAGCCGATGCAAGGCAGACTAGATTAGTTAATTACATCTTTAATCTTTAATGATGGAATACTTGGAAAACTATTATTGATCTTACAGGACATAATTCCTGACCTAATTACGGTGATAAAACAGTGAGATTATCATCTTGCCAGCTATTAACGTCTAGCGCTGATCTGAGTTAATTAGAAGAGAGATGGGTGATTTCTATGCTTCTGATTTGCAACACAGCAGCAGAGGAATGAGGAGGCTGCTAAAGGCAGGACAGGGCATTTTGAGCCCCACTCTCAACTCAACCAACTATTGATCTTGCCCAGGAAAAACCACACACATTTAACCCTTTAGCTTAATTTCTTCAGCCATTTGAGTCATTGCCTCAGAGTGTTTGATGCTGTTCATCTTTCAGAGGTTCAAACGTGGAGCAGAGACCTCCTTTTCTTTATCTTTTACAGAACTGAGGAGATTCATCAAGGTTCTTGGTCTGGAATCACTTAGGTTGGAAAAGACCTCCAAGATCATGGAGTCCAACCCGTGACCCATCCCCACTGAGTGCCATGTCCAGGTGTTCCCTGGACACCTCCAGGGATGAGGATATTCCAATGCCTGAAGTTTGGCCTAAGTCTTCAGTCACTCTTCAGTCTAGACTAAAAAAAAACCTAAAAATCAAGCGGATCCTTGACTTCCAGAGTTAATGGAATTAACTTAATGCCCTTAATGCCAATGATGGGTTGTGACTGAGAAAAGACAAAAGCTCTTTTCCCCTCACCAGCCCTTCACTGTGCTTTTCCTGGGAAGGATGCAGCCCCACCTAAGTGCCAAGCTTGGATTTCCTCCATGGCTGCTCACAGGCCTGTGAGGGTCACACGATAAATCTGGAAGATGAGCAACTTGGGAGTATTTTACCCTCCTCAGGGCTGGTCTCCCCAGGAAACCCGTCAGCAGCAGAATAGGATGTGCCTTTAGCGTGTGTTACCTCTTCCATGAGCTTCCTGCAGTGCCTTGGTTTGATTCCTAACTGGAGTCAGCTCCTGTGCACAGCCCCAGCCTCGGCGCTCATTAGAAATGCCCACACGAGTTATGACACACCTGCTGTCCTCCCCACACAGGTAATGTTTGGGTTTAGGGCCATGACTGTGATCCTCGAGATGAGGGTGTCATTTCTTGGCTGTCTGCCAGCCAGACAAGCCTTCAGCAGCTGAGACTGTAAATGCTACGACAATGGGCTGGTCAAGGAAAAAAACAGCTTTGAAGTTGGGCAAGAGCAGCCAAACCGAGATTTCGAGTAATACCAGGCACTGAGGCTGCTGCATTCATGTCAACGTGGAAGAAAGTCCAGCAGTGGGCAGGAGCCTGTGAGTATTTGGGGTCAGTGTGGTGCAGAGCAGACCTTCTTTTGTCATGTTTTCATCACGACTCGGTGTAACAGAGCTCTGAGGGAAGCAGGGATGCTCAGCAGGGAAGCTGCCACGTCTCTGATGTAAAACACCAGGCCAAGCACTCACCTTGTCATCAAAACTGTGCAGCTCTCCCCACCCAGCTTGGCTCTGTCAAGTGCTTTAAGGGAAGTATGACACAAAAGGAGAAAGAGTGATGCAGCCTCACAGCACAGCTGGCAGTGACAAAGCAGGAAAGTTCATCCCATGTAAGTGCACAGCTGCAATCATTCAGGTCCTGGCTGGCATTGGGAAACTTCAATCTGGGTGAGGTATCTGTTGTAGGAGACTCTTAATACT
Source organism: Hippolais icterina (assembly GCA_013400075.1). Lineage (NCBI taxonomy): Eukaryota > Metazoa > Chordata > Aves > Passeriformes > Sylviidae > Hippolais > Hippolais icterina. The sequence goes on from VWYN01012399.1 coordinate 380,513, forward strand.
AAAAAAAACCCCTTGAAGCTTGCAATGAAAGTTGATGAGAACTGAACAGTTTGCACATAAGGAATCTTCCATACATTTGTAGGTATTTGGATCATGGGCGAACAAGGCTCAAAAAACCTTTTTGAGACAGTATTTCCCCTGTTATTTGTTATTACCCAGTTGAACAGCAGCACAGAGTTCTCACAAGTTCCAGACCACGCAGAGCTCCCAATTCTTACCCCAGTGATGAGGCTCTGCTGCCTCACAATGCACTGCCAGTAACATCTGACTGAAAGGGAACCACAAGAAGCTCACAACAACTTGTACTGGGTTTCTCAGAAGAGAAACCAATGAGTAAGAAATGGAAAAAGAAAAGTTCACTCCTGCTTTCGGAGTCCTTGAACTGGGAAGGTGCTGAAGTGACTTTCTGAAGTATTTCCGCTCTTCTGGGAGAGCCTTTTCACAAGTGCTGGGGGTGAATGTTCCCAGCAAGAGCCTGATGACTTGTAACTCATCAAAAGGAGGTTTTCCTACTCTTTTGTGTGAGCTTTTGTGTTGGACAGTCCGTGACGAATCAGGGTCCTGCAGTCATTTGTCCCAGACTCTTGCATGACATCCTCTCTCAAATTTTTACTGCTTTGTGGCCTGCAAACACCTCCTCCCCACACAGCTCCTGCTGGGAAAGGCACTTACCACCTCTCTGAGGTTTTAATGAGGAACTTGCCAGCTGAGCATGCTTACAGCACTTCCCAATATTTTTGTGGAAAATGCATCATCTTCTTAAGGAAAAAGCAAGAAGAGGCCTCAGAGAATTATGCAATTGTGCTGTTCAGAGAGGAATTTCTAGTCAGGAAACTGCCACTACATAAAGACAAGTGCACTCCAACAACTGGGTCAAAACTAGGTAAATATTACTAATTCCTCCCATAAAGCATTAACTGAAAGAAAAAAGAAAACCAGGCAAGAGAATGAGATTTAAGAGGAGAGCAAGGAAAAGCAGTGCTTTACTTGAAGCAGTCTGGCTAGCTTTTCTCTCTTTTTTTAAAACAAGAAACGCAAAGAAACTCAGCTCTGTGAAGTGGCTGATAAGGTGACCCCGGATTTCACAAGCAAACACACGGAACTGAAGTCAAAGAAACGGTGAGCAAGCAAGAAATCTGAGATAGCATCTCTGAAGCAAACGTGCAACAGGCGCAAAAAATGATCTCGAGCTTGATTACACTCCTGCCTTCAGTTAAACATTAGTCAAAGTTAACATTATTCCTGAAATTATATTCTTGATCCAAGACAGAGCTGCACAAAAACAATGGAAGAGCCTCTTGGTTATCAAAATGCTCCATCTAACCAAGGTTTCGGAGCCTTTTTGCTCAGCACTGACATCTGTTGCTATCAGGACCATCATGTGAGCCTGAGAGAAGTTCCACCCTTCCCAACTATCCAGGAACTGTGCCTCACTCTCAGTGAGCTCACTGCCACATCAGCAGGGTGATGGAGAAGGTTTCCTAGAGCCCCAAAAAAAAAGGTAGATGTGTTAAGAGTCACCAGAAGTTTACTTTGAGGAAGGAAGAACATGAGAACAGGGGCAAAAATAAAAATCTGATTAATTCGGTGTTAATATGTACTTCATGCTTGTTCAATGAGCAATTTTTAAAAGTAGAAATGATTTCCATTTTTCTCAAAGCTGTCACCACCTGGGGCAACTTGTCCTCAGGCATAAAATGTGTGAATAGTGTTTCTTAGTAAGGCTCAACAGAATAAGAAAAAATTCATATTAATGAAGCTCCCTGCATGAATCAGAGATTCAGCTCTGACACTACAAAAAAAAAGCAATTATTGATATTAAACTAATAATTCTTATTTTATGCAATCCATTTCTCCATGCTGCTAATTATGCAATCCAGTATGCAGCTAATAAAGGATCAAGCAAGTCTGGAACAGTTTCCTCTATCAAAAATAGTTCACAACCAAGTTTGCCTATTAATTTCAGCAAATTAAAAAGCTGAATGGATGTCTGAGAATTTGGACTCAACCTAAAGGAATCCCAAACCCATTAGGCAACTGAGTGACCTAGTGAAATTACAGGAATAATCCTCTCAGATAACAGTAAAGCTGTAAATATTCACATCCACACAAACAAGGGGAAAACATGACTTTTACTTACATTTCTGTGGCTATGAATCCGGTGAGCTCAGACAGGAAGAGAAATAATATGAAGAGACAGCAGCAGACAGAGACTGGAACAGAAGTAAGGAGAGGAAAAGGTTAGTTTTGGATGTCCAACAAAGACAAAAACTGGTTCTGCACAGCCATATCATTCCCCCCATACACAATTGAGAATTGACAATCTTTAGAGTCCATGACCCAGAGGAGCCCACCAGAGCAGTGACTTCAATGCCATGCCAATATCCAAACATCCTGAGGGGTATCTTCCATTTTTGGGCCACTTTTTCTGTCAAGATTTCCATCTCCCCACAGCTCCTGCACTCTCCACCTTCAGCACACAACGCTGCTCTGCCATCACTCCCTCTCCTTGACACAGCAGCTTGACAACATCACCTCTTTGGAGCCTTGGCTCCCGATTTTATCACTATTAAAACCTCCAGAAAACAAAAAGCACCAGCACCTCCTTGCTTTGGAAGCACACAGTCCCCTAACATGGTGTTTTGGGGCTGAGGGGACATTGTGGTTCTTTGTCAGGTTCCAAAGCTCTGGGTAAGGCACCTCAGAGCCTGCCCTGCCAGAGCTGGGACAGCAGAGACACAGCAACACTGCAACTGTGCAGCCACTGCCTGACTTCTCTGATTTCTCCACATTGACTCTGCACAGAGGAAAAATCCCCACTGAAGGAGCTGTGAGGTACCCAGACAAGTCCCATGTCTTTCCTAAGAATTCCAACCTGGAATTGAATGGAGGGTACCCAAAGTAACTGGAATGTTGCTGTTTACTCTTCCCCAGGAAATTATTCAAACCATTGGCCAGGGACTTCCAAGCAGCAGTGACAGTCACCCACAGAGGAGGGGCTGGAAGGAAGCACAGCTGGAAATCCTATGGATCAGGGATGATTGGAGCAGACAAGGATGTGCCAGCTCAAGGAGACAGGGCTGCAGCATCTCTGTGTTCAATACAATACCCAAATTCACCATGAATCACTCACAGAAGGGCAAAGCAGGAACTGACAGGCTCTTCCAGGGCTGTGACAGCCAGAGCACAACCCCAGCACAACCCCTCCATCCCAGCACAGCTCTCTGTGAAATGACCACGTTAGAGCCACTCATTAGGGTTGAGAAATACATTAAAAACAACAAAAAAAGTACCCTGTTCCTCAACTTTATTCCACATGACCTGTACAGCCTGACTGCCCATTCCTTTGGGAAGCTCAAGTAACAACAGGCTGGGAGCAATTTTATCACACAATAATGGTCCAAACTCCCTTGGTAAAGAATGTGAGGGGCAAGGGAAGGAAAGAGGTGCTGAGGGCAAGTACTGAGACAGAGCCTTGAGTGACCTAAAGCCTTGTGCCTCATTCTTCCAGTTCTCAGGAAGGAGAAATGCGTTGCTTCTCCTTCCTAATCAAAATCATTTCAGCTGTGGATTCATTTATTGACCCTCTCTAAAGTGCAAGGGATTAACAGAGATGCCAAAAAATCCCCTAGCTAGATGAGGAAAGAGAAGAAAAAAACCCTGAAGAACAGTAGGAAAACAGGAAGCAAGAAGGGATATTAATTCCTAAATTAAAAAAGGGAAACCTCAGATGGCCACACAGTTGCTCCCCAGTCTTGGCTGTCAGGACACAGAAGATCACCAGGGCTGTGACCCTGGCACGGGGCACCACGGGCTGGGGGAGGAGAAAGAGCTGCTTAAAGCACAGCAGCAAATTCTTGTGAGAACATCCACACCTACATAAGAGCCCAAAAAAAGCAACCAAGGCAGGACATGTGTAGATCCAGTGTTTGTACTGCTGATCACTGACAGAGAGGCACGAGATCTCTGATCTCTGGCAGTTGCAGGGGAGACTGTTTGACGTAGAAAACCTTTTTCTCTTTAATTGCTTCCCATATTCCTTGCTGCTTGTTATAATCCCATAAAGGCTTTCCACAGCACCAGCCAGACCTCTCTGCTCTCAAGCACTTCTAGGAAAGCCTGCTACTACTAACTCTGAACTAAATTCTTTTCCAGAGCTTCCTCTCTCTTCCAATTTTTAAACTTCCTTCTCTGCCACTTATATAATGAAAATATCTTCTTTTCCAGTACTTGCTCCCTCAAGTCCATCTTCAGTTCAGCTCTTGCAGTGAAGGTTTGTGACAATACCCACCAAACACACCAAAGTAAAATTCCACTAACCTGTATCTAAAAAAACCCCACAAGAATGCCCTGAAGTGCCTGGCAGGGACTGACTTTCAAAGCTCCTCAATGCTTTTCCCAGTCCTCAAACCATGGAATCAGTTTTGAAGCTGTAAAAGAAATTACTGAGGGTGGACATGAGAGTTGGATATAAAATCACAAGCAGCCTGAAGGAGGTGAGTGGGGAACAACCACTTCTCTTCCAGAATGGGAACAACAGGGAAAGGAGAAGTTAAAAACAAGAGGTTTTTCCTTCACACAACTAAATTCTGGGATTCTTGACTATGGATGCTGAGGATGCTTAAGAAATAAAACCTGCTAGATTACAAAAAGAAATCATACATGCCCTGAGAAGAAATCCATTGAGGGATACTAAACACAAAGGAACCAACTCCAGCTTAGGAAGCTCAGGAGCCAACTGAGCAAAGCCTGGTGAAGTGTTTAACCTGCCCCTCTGCTCTTTCTCAGGCATCTGCTGCTGGACACTGGCACTGACTGTTAAACTCTCCCTATACACACACATTTCCAGGGCAGGGGGAGTTTTTGGCATGAGACTCATGTGACAGCATTATCAGGTACTCTCTCCAGAGGCAGCATTTCCTCAGCTGCAGAACAGCAGCTCCTCTCTCTCAGCGTGGAGCTGCAGGCACAGACAATGTTCCCAGCACAGGAATTTATGCACGGGGTGCTTCAGCTTGCTTCTTTCACAGTGAAGGCTTTTACTTGCTTCCATGCAAATGTGCAGTCCTACCACCCACATTTGACAAGTGTATTATATTTGGAAAAGTAGATTAAAGGCTGGGATCAGACAGAATCAAACAATTCATACATAAAGCTTCGCTTAACTGCAAGAGCACGGCGACGTTCCCACAGAGCTCCAACAACATCTGAGACAGGTTTTTTAAAGCTCTAATATGATAACATGATCAATATATCAAAGGTTGCTGGTGTAGACACACTGCTGCTGGCTAATCTGCAATCCCAAAAGGATGGGGAACTCTGCCAAGGTTTTTATTTCTGCACTAACCTTTTTGTGCTTATCCCTTCTACTACATACCCGGTCTACGTACATTCCTGGCTCTGCCTCCCCACCCCACGAGAAATGAGAGAAAGGCAAAGTGTTTAACACATCACACAGACTGAGAACGTGGAGCCATGTCTATATTAAGGCATAAAATTAATAGTATTTATTATTCAATGGAGCAAGCTGTTACGAAGAGCAAGGACCGGGTCCTGTTACAGGCGCCATGTGAATCATAACTTGGATATTTCCTGATGTGTATTTAAAACTCCAGCCCCCAAACAGCACCGAGTATTTCTGGATAACATTTCCATGTGTGCATACAACATGTGCATGCAAACTATGCATCCACATCGATGGCTGGAGAGCAGGATGGTGACAGCAGCTGCCTGGGCTGCAGGCTCCTCTCCAGAGCCCCTCTGCTCCTGTCCAGCCAGATGCCAACTGTCAGCCAGCCAGGAGTGCTGCTGCTGCTGCCTCTGTACCCAAACATGGCCAGGTTGTCACCACGAATGTCACAGTGGTACCACAGACACGCTACACACATGGGAGGACCTGCAAAAAGTGGTGGAAGAGGGACAACAGCACGACAGGGATGCTGCCTGAAGAAGGGACTTTTGTCCCTACACACTTCCCAGAGAAGTCCACAGCACTGGCTGTGTTGTTCTGGACAAACCTCACTCCAAGTAAAGGGCAGTGGATTGTTCTTGGTTCCTTCATTCCTAAAAAAATTGTTTGTAGCTGAGTGGTTGCCACACAGATCTCGTGTCTTGCATGCAGCAAATTTGGGAATTAAAAAGCCATACCTAAATAAAGCCTCAACAACACTGACTTCTTGTTGGCTTCTGAACTTGATCATGTTAGAGATCACTTACTCTTTTCACCTAAAATTCCCCACCACTTACTCTCCCTTAGCTGCTTCTTCCCTAAAAGCCTTGGCCCCTTCAGCCCTGGCTCCTTCAGCCCTGGTGTCACAAGCAGAGCTGCTCTTTTCCGTCTCTTTTCTTCTGTAATCTGATCTGTGCCTTCTTCCCTAACAAACCTCAACCTTTTTTTGAAAATAGACCTTTTTACAATCCAAAACCCACTGCTGAAATCCTGCAGTAAGTCCATTCCTATTCCAGAAAGCCTTCAGCACCAGAAGTGATACTGAACTAAGGTTTCAGCAGAAATCATATGGAAAAGGCTTAAATTAATAGTTGGGTATTATAGGCTACTTTATATCTGCTCTGTAAAATCTGGAGGACTTAAAGAAAGCAAAAATAAAGTTACAATTATAGTAATTCCACATGATTACTAAAACTTAAAATATTTTTTGAGAGACAGAACCTTCCCCTGCACTCGAGCCCCCAGTGTTAACACAATCTGACTTCCCTAAAGCATTTTATCACCAGGTCATGCAACCTTCCCAGGCTTCCAACTGGCCTGGCAATGGGCTGATCTCATCCATGGCCTCCTACAACACCTGAGATTAGTGGCTTTCAAATTACAAGCCACAGGCTTGGTCAGACAGAAGAGCCCATTAGAAAAGCTGCTCACAGGATCCTCACAGGCAAAGCCACCAGTTTGTGGTTCAGAAGCTTCTATCAGGCTGCCTAAAAACACTCTGAGAAAAAGGAGGAGAACCAGTCAGAGAAGAAAATCAAAGCCTGAGAAGCTGCAAATAACAATAGAGAGAAATAAGTCAGCTAATAATTTTAAGTAAGAGTCACAACCTTCAAGCCTTCCCACAACAGACTTATCACTTGAGCTGTTTACTGCAGATCTGAGAGCCTAAACTCGATGGCCTTTGATGGTTTGGTTGGTTTTTTTTTGCTTCTAAAATACTCTTTTGCAGGTGATTCATAACAAGACAAATTCTCAAAGGGAGCCCAGTGGCAGTGTGGGAACTCTTAGTTTCCAAAACAGCAGAGAAGGCAGGATCACTCACAAGTTCAAAGTGTTCTTTCAAAACACTAAATCTCATCCGCCCCTGAATTCCCAAACGGTTTGAGTCAAGCTCTTTGTTCACAACTTCAGCAAACCCAAAGGGGAGTTGGGATACAAGTAATTCAGTGCCCTGGAGAACTCAGGGGACAAGGACTCAGAGTAAATATTTAGGGAAATGTGTTATCTTCACAGAAGCACAGGGTAGCTGAAGCTGGCAGGGACCTCTCTGGAGATGATCCCGTCCAACTCCCCTGCTCTGAGCAGGTTGCTCAGGGCCAGCTCTGGTTGTTTGGAGCATCCCCAAGGACAGAGACTCAGCACCAGCCTGGGCAGCCTGTTCTTGAATCGCTGCTACAGCGAGGAGTTTCTTCAGCTCACAGAGGGCTTTCCTTTGTGTCCTGATTCACTGGCACTGACTCAGTCCTGCGTGCTGTCACCAAGGGATGTGACATCACTCACGTCAGCAATGACATACAGGACTACTGACCCATCTACCAGCATGAGTGGGGCACAGCTCCCTGATCAAAGGAAGTCCCTGCTCACTGGGACAGGAAAGCTGCAGGAGGAGGGGAATGACAGGCCTGGCAGGATCAGCCTGATCCATGTTTACCAAGCCCTCTGCCCAGGCAGCTCGTTGCACATAATTGTGTGAAATGGCATTACTCAGCCTCCAGCCTCCCTCAGGAGCAGGAAGGAAGGAAAAGGGGCCCAAGGCAAGAGATCTGTATCAGCCAAAGTCTGAGTATTGATACCTGGGAGTGAGAGTGGATTGCTATCAGTGGTTGGAACTGGAGGCTCTTCGGGGCCCCTTCCAACCCAAACCATCCTGTGATGCTGCAATTCTGAATTCACACGAGCTATTCCACTGTTTGATGGGCAGGACAAGCTGTCTCAGCAACAAAGGACACCCTTTCCAATGCTTAGCATCCCTTTAAAAAAACCTCCCTGCAGACAGAGAGGCCAAACAATCTTTAATTTTAGACCAGGGCTATGCAAGGACATCAAAAAGAAGTTACTTACTAATGGCCCCTGTGTAGGTTGGCTGTGTAAGGTCTTTTGGCACCTTCCTGTAGATGTCAAACCTGAAAGAGGAAAAGCACCAGCCATGAAACAGGTGGAACATTTCAATACATTTCATGCCCCCACAGGGATGAACGACGCTGAAGTTTTTTCCATCCAGTTTTCCAACAATATCTTTTCAGTAGGCAGGAGGATATGGGAAGGAAAAACAAAACAAAAAAAACACCTTTTCTTTTGTACAATTATGTAACTGTGCTCTGTCTTGGCTCCCATTTCCAAAGCACTTCACTCCACCTCCCTGTCATGGATCTGTGCAATGTGAACTGTGAGAGCAGCCAGGCAAGAAGTCATGCTGGACAAGTTTATAGACCACTGTAAAAAGCAAAGGATACTCAACAGACTCCTGAATAAAGATGTCTGGCAAAAAAAACCCCAGTGAAACACAACCCATATTGCCCCTTGTCATTTGTATCCTGCAAAGCCAGAAATAGAGAACCCCTAAGTCAGTAATCCAGGTGTTGAGACAAAAAAAACCATCCCTTGGACATTGGATACAACAACAGAAATTAACCCAACAGGTTTGTTCCTCCCCCAGCAAAACCCAGCTTAATATTAGACTGTTGTTTTGATTCAGTCATAGCTTTTAATATCCATAGGGCTCAGCTTTGCTATTTTAAACTCCCCACGGTTAAACTCTCCCTGCCCTCATGTGTTAGTTGTATTATTTCCTACCACCTTGTGTTCCTGCACGCCCAACCGCAATGCAGCTCTGACATCAGTTTTTCCATCGCTCAATAAAAATTAATTAATGCATTAAAAACACCCACCCAGCCACCCTAAAGAAGGAAGTGACCGGTTCTCCCTCGAAATAGACTTTTTTGGATATGCCACAAGTGGGTGAGAGCTGATGCTTTTTCCAGCCCTGGAGAGGGCTTCCAAATTCCCAATCTACATTGCACCAAGATGAAACACCCCTGTGTTTACTCATCAGCTCCTACTACATCAAATATTTTACTGAGAGTTTAAAAACTACATCATTGTTCTTTTCTTTAGTCTTAACTGCTGGGATAACCCTGAGGAACTGCAAGAACAAAACAGCATTTGCCTTGCAGGAGATCAGAAGGATACTGTGCCTCACTCAGGAGCTGAAGCTGGAGAAGGGAAGAAAGGGAATACAGAGCAGGTAGAAAAATGTTTCAGCTGCCCAGCTCGAGCCCTGAACAAGCTGTACCATCACTCAACACTCCAACAACCCTCTGTGAGACACCTGACAGCGCTGCTGCACAGCAGCTGTGTTTTCATGACCCTTCTCACTGCTGTCCCCTGAAGAGAGCAGCAATATTCCCCAACCAAACAATCCATGTATGGTTTTCCAGCTGCCCCGAGAACATCTGGAAAGTGCTGTTTGCATTCTTTCCACATCCAGCGAAGCATCAGGATGGTGAAAGAACCCAAAGTAGCTGATGACATCATGGTCTCACAGGCAGAGGAAGCTGTTGCTCTCCCAGCAGCCCATTAAATGCTGAAAGCTGGCGTCGTCTGGCCAAAGTCACAATAATAGATCAACAAGGCTAAAAAAGCTGAGAGAGAAACAGAGAGACACAGAGCACGTGAACACCAGGAGCTGCTGAGTGTGAGCGAACACTCAGAAATAGGAAACTGCTCAAGGCTGGATTCAGTGAAAATAGCAGTGTGTGGATACTATAAAAGGAAGTTTGTTCTCACCATCAGAAATATTTACTAGTATTGAAATGATGGCCCATCGCAGCATTAAAAGGAAAAAATCCAGGTTTTTTAAACAACTCATTGGAAAGCTGATGTCATACGAGGCAGAGTTCTCTCAGGTTGTTATTTAATCTCATAAGTAACACCCAAAACCACAAATTAACTTTTCCATGGCCTAAGTAAGCTTGGATTAGGCAGAGACACTACAAAAAGTGCTTGATTAAGGTTTTATGGATGAAAGCAGAAGCTTGAAGGATGGCATCCAGAACCTGACCCAAGCAGAAGGGAAGGAGGGAAAGTGTGTTAAACCTGGCACAAGGATGCTGAAATGACCATAACAATCAAAAGGGCAAGTTTGGATTAAGAGGCAAACACTGCTAGTTAGAATTTGCTCACTGATGTGTGATACGAACGTAAATACAAATTATCACCAGCCCAAAAGAAACAGGACTGGCTGTGTGCAAGTTTTCCAGCAGAAAGAGCAATCATCTGCTTGGAAAAGACTCGTTCTGAGCTAGGAGGGTTCACAGTCTGGCAAAGGAACAGCCATCCTCAGGGTTCCAGGCAACTTCTCATAAGGCACCTGATACTGGCCCCAATTTATACAATTTCCTCAGTGCGCCCCTGTTAGTGAAAACAGCAGTGGGGTTTATCAAAGGGACATCAAAGTTTGAGGAGAATGATGGAGATGGCGTGGCCAGGACAAAGAGCCACCTTCTTCACTCTATTTAAACTCCAAGTCAGAAGAAGATATGAAATATAAAAGATTCAGTGACAGCTTGAAAAGTGTGTTTATGAGACACCAGAGAGATCAAATGCCAGCAATGAGGACAGAACCCCAAAGAAGGCTTCATTAATGACATATATTTATAAAAATAAGTAAATCAAGCTGAAGTCTCAAGCAAATCTGTGAAGCTGACAAGAGTTATTGTAACAGGAGACCCTAAGGCCCAAGAAATGAGAGTTTTGTGGCAGCTCCTATCAGACTTAAGGGTTAAAAATCTGCCTCCACTAGACAAACCTTTCTCCTTTTGTCACTGGCTCCTTGCCTACCTCCCAGCACTGAAAGCAACCCCAGGAGAGCACTTACACTGTGCTGGGAAGAGAAAAGAACAGGATTAGACACCAGAGATGATTTGTAATGCACGAGGGAGGAGGCAGTGGAGCTGTGTGCATGGCAAAGGGGAACAGGTTTTACTTGCCCTCAGGTCAGACGTTCCTGAGAGCACCTGCAGTAAAAATTCCAACAAGCCTCCAGGTTCCTGAGGCATTGGTCACTCCGAGGAGGAGTATTTGTACCCCGGGAACAGAGAGGAACCTTGTGCTCTGTTGCAAGAGCTGCCTCCCAGCTCCCTGCTGCACTCAGAGCAGTGGAAGGTATTAGTAATGTTGCAAGGAGATGTGCAGAGGGGTTGTACCTGCCAGCTCACAAGGCAGAGACACCCTGTGCCACGCTGAGCATCCACTGGCACAGTCTGGGAGTCATCTTAAGTGACCAGGAAAAACCTGGGTGTAGATTTACAACTGCTCAGTGAACTCCCTTAACCTGCAGCTCATTCTGCTTTAGGAAGGGAGACATCACTTCACCCTCCCAGAGCAGGCACATGTGCATTTTCCACTGCACGTTGTTTATATTTAGCTTTTGGCAAGTTTCTTCCTCCCCTCTGAAAGGCAAGACTTGTAAGGCGAAGTTGTATCTTGGAGTTGATCAATTAACATCGTTTCAGAGTGGAAACAACAAGCTTGCTGCTAGGAAAGTTCTTCCTCCAGGTCGTACGTGTTCTCATAAAGGGAAGGCTGCAATTCCAGAATATGAGGCTAAAGATAGAATGAGGCTGTCATCAGTGTAACAAAGGAATTTCCTGACACATCTATAGTGTCTTTTCTTTCAGTGGAGAGCAGGGTTGCAAACAAAGAAATAAAAAAGGCCCATCTGGCAATGTCAGAGGTTCACAGGAACCAACGTTCATAACTAACATGAGAGGATGCTACAATATTTTTTTATCAATCCAAGAGTTGAAAGGACACGGCAAAAAAACTTCCTCACCTTCCTGGTGGGAATGTCAACACACTGGTAAAACAGCATCACAGAGATGAGCAGGGTCATTGCTAGCTAGGTTCAAACAGAGAATTCACAAATCTTTGTGTGATTAAGCCAGGTCTGGGGCAGAACTCCAGCTCTCTGCTGGACAGGAGTGCCACAGCCCTCTTGGAAAGAGTGAGGTGAAATCTAGGTGGTGACCTCAAAGGAGCCAAACAAAAGGGTGGCACATTTCAAGTGCCACCAAGTGTCAGAAGGATTTCAAAAGCTGTACCTACACTAATATGGGCTGCTGCTACTCAGATTCTTTTCTTCAGACAGAAGTGCATCACAGAATCACAGAATGGTTTGGGTGGGAAGAGCATCTCATTCTAAACCCAGCCATGGGCAGGGACACCTTCCACTGTCCCAGGGTGATCCAAACCCCATCCAACCTGGCCTTGGACACTTCCAGGGATCCAGGGACAGCCACAGCTGCTCTGGGCACCCTGTGCCAGGGCCTGCCCACCCTCACAGGGAAGGATTTTTTCCTAATATCCCATCTAAACCTAATCTGTCAGTGTGAACCCATTCCCCTTTGTCCTGTCACTTGTAAATTGTCTCTCTCCATCTGTCCTGTAGGTTCCCTTCAGACACAGTTGTGTCACCCCAGAGCTTCTCCTCTCCAGGCTGAACAATCCCAGCTCTCCCAGCTGAGCTGCTCCATCCTCTGCTCACCCTGCTGCCTCCTCTGGGCTCTCTCCAGCAGCTCCAGGTCCTGCCTGTGCTGGGCCCAGGGCTGGGGCAGCTCTGCAGGTGGGGGCTCACGTGAGCTCTGACTGACACTGCTGGAGGAGTGGCAGGCAGGGCAGGGGACCCAAGCACTGCAGGATTTTTCTAGAGTTGATGCTTCACCTGCCTCCCCTGAGCCGAGGATGAGCTCACTGCCTCAGCAGGAGCTGCCACAGGCAGGGCTGCCTGCCAGGGCTTTATGTACACTTGAACAGTTTCATGTTTGGACCTGAAATATTTCAGGAAATGAAGTAATAAATACATTATTTCACTGAAGATTTCCACACCTCCAAACAGAAGAATCCTCTCTGACATCTCTGGAATCTGAAAAGAGCTTTTTTAACAACTCTGTAAGATGCTGTGAAGTTTTTCATGAACAAGAGGCAAAGAATGTGAGGCAATTAAAAAACCCCTACAACTTCTAAGCAGAACTAACTAGACAATGGTTAAATTTAAATGTCCTGTAGCAAAGGGAAACTCTGATACCCAAAGGAGTTCATATCAGAGAAGGAAAAACAGTAATTCCTGGTTTCCAGCACTTGCCCATCCCACCTTGGCACAAAGACAGGAGGGATGCACTGGCCATGGCACCCAGGGCTGAACTGCTCCCAAAATTATTGATGCCCTGTGTGGTGTCCCTGCAAAGATTCCAGAAGCTCTGGAGTGAGCAGCAGTGGAATGTTCTCATGTACCACTCTGCAAGGTCTGGCTTTACTGATTTACCTGAGGGGCCAGGGAAAGGCTGCTTTGGAGCTCTTGGATTGTATTTTGGATTCCAGTTAATCAAGCAGAACTGTAACACATTCTCGTGCAGCACTTGGTCACAGAACAGAATTCGGGCACTGTAAATCAGCAGCAAAAAGATTAATTTTTGTCCCTTTTCCAGAAATTAATGCCCACAGACAGAGGAAAAACGGTTTTGTTCTTCAGGCAGATTATGTTTTTCTCCCAGGAGAACCAAATATTTAAACATCAGTCTTCTTTTTGAAGCATGCTGGCTCTATTGTAGGTACTTCAGCCCGTCCTGAAAGTTAGCATTCATTACAACGAATTATATTTCTGATGTCAAAGTTGATTTAAAAAAAAAATAAAACCCCAACCAGTATCATGGCTGACATTCCACTTTTAGCAGGTCAGTGGTGGTGTAAATACACCACTGTCATCTTGGCTCAGCAGAAAGGGTCCGTGGCTGTGATTCACCCCGAAGAATGTGGGTGTTGGAAGAACACTTGATTCTCCACCTCCCATGTTCACCATCTTGGAGAAGTGGCATCTATTTTTTCAGCAGATACCACATTTGGAGCTGAGGTCACTGATTCCTGGTGACATTACTCACTCTCAGTAACAACTCCAGTGTGGAGTGAACAACCACCTTAATTTTATTACACATCACTAGCTTGGAGATCTCTTTGAATAAACAAAGACAGCCTGGTGCTGCTGAAACAATTCGTTTCACTAACAAAAAACTTGAAGTGACTCACAGGGACAACACGTTTTCCAGCAGAAGCAGAACTTCACTGTGAAGTTAATCAAACACCTGGCAATTCTACAGCAGAAGGGACTGAACTACACAAAGAGGGAATTATCAAATACAGAGAGAAAAAGTCAACCTTGAGGGTGTGGAGTCTCCTTTGCTGGGGATATTCCAGAACTGCCTGGATGCAAAAGGTTGGACCAGTGTGGTCCCTTAAAACCTGACCCATCCTGGGACTCAGTGATCCTGAAAAAAGGGATATAGGGTCAGTAGAAATGCCATCCCTGATTGTTTCCTTCTTGGTCAGAAACGTGACTTCCTTGAGAAAGAGTTGGGCTGCAGGCTGAAATAGAGAAAGGCAAGACAACTATGACACACAGACATGGGGTGGAAACAAAGAATAATGAACCTTTCCAGGCTGAGATGGCTTCCTGGATCAACAAAAACGCTCACTCAAGTCCTCCAGTTGAAAAGACAGCAAAAAGAAGCGAAGAAATAACAACCCCTCTCTTCAGCCTTTCAGTGGGAGGCTGATTTGGGCCGTACCACTCAGATTTCTGTGGAGATCCCTCTTCTCACACAGAATTTATCTATCTCCAGTACAATTAATTCACTCACAGGGCAGCTAGAAGGCAGGAATAAGCCTGTCTTTTCACACCCCTTTGAAAACATGGCTGTCAAACCAAAACCACCCTCCTTTTTTTGCTCTAAACCTTGCACAGCAGCTAACAATGCATTTCTAGGCAGTTTTAAGTTTTACACCTGCTCTCTAAAGTGAAAGAAGACTAAGTTGGCCTTTGAGGAACTATTTCATGCCAGAACTGTTTCCTTGCCACTGCACAGGGAATACAAGCGGGTTAAAGCAGTTACCAAACCTTGTTTACCCTTCTGCTTGTTTGCTGGTAATGCCCATCCCCATTTATCAGCAAGGAGCTGCAAACTGGAGATAAATTCAATTCAGTGAAATATTGCTGCTGGTTTCCCCCATTTGTCAAGCAAAGGGGGTCAGAACATGGCTGCAAACCTCAAATCTCAAGAAGGCATGAGGTCACTGTTTCTCCACACACACACACCAAGTCCTGACTAAACAAAGAGCTTGCCTGTTCTTTACAAAGCCCACTCATTACGTACTCACCAGTAAACCCAGTTACAACGTGGAAGAGAGAATTTTTACCATTACACGCTGTACTTGTCATGTTCAAGAAATGACACACAGGCAGCCCATGCAGATATTAAGTTTTTAAAAACTCAGTCTTGGGAAAAAAAAAAAAAAAAAAAAAAGGGGCTTTTTGTCAAAAGAAGAATATGTACTGTATTTTTTACAGTGGTTTTCTTCTTCGGGTGGACAGAAAAATTGCGGCACTGTGCATTTCTGGGAACATCCATTCAAAACAACAATCCCAGATGGCTTTAGATGAAAACAACATCAAAAAAACTACAGCAGTGTGGAAGATATCACCGAGAGCAAGGCAGGTGCTAAATACAGCTCTGGACAGTCAAGCCTACGCCAGCATCCATTTGGTTTTTGATAAGAGTCACTTTGAGGCAGGTCTGTCTGATAACAGGCTTGAAAACATCCACTGCCTTTTCTTTGACAGCGTCTGTCATTTAGACATCCTAAACAAATTCATTTTTAGGCCACATCCCTCAGAATTACACAAGCCTCTCTAATTACTTCATGCAGATATCAGTGAATCCAGCCAACTACAATTTCTGTTTAAGTGCCTTTAAAGAGACGAATCATCCTCAACTCTGAGGATTAGTTTTCCCTGCAGACAAGGACATAACCTTGGGATTTGTCACTCAGCACACTTCTGCCCTTCCTCGTGCCATTTCCTATCTGCCTCCTTGAACCTTTTTGTTGTTTTTCTGCACATCAGAGAGCAGAGATGGATGGTTCCATCCCCCTTATTTGGGCTCCCCACAGGACCTACAGAGCTGCTGCAGAGACAACCAGCTCTGCCCACAAGGTTTGTATAACTGGGCCTATTTTGAAGTTTGATTTCACGGCAGAGGAGCTGCAGTAGCAATTCAGGAAACCAAGGCAGGTGTGAAGCAAGAAGAGAATGAGCAACCTCAGCCCCACTTCAGGAAACACGTCTGAGTGCACGTGAAATGAGCTGGAACAGTGGCTCTGAAGAGTCTCCCCCCATCCCATCACACAGCTTTGTTTCCTCATGTTCCTGCTGCTCCCACCTCTGGAAGATCCTTTCCTAGAGACAGCAGAAGAGTTTATGGACTGTGATTCATTCAGTAGCTGCTACTATTAAAGCTCTTAGCAGGGATACCAATTACAGCTGAGAATCCACTTTGCATAAAACACTGCATCATTTTTAAGGAGAACATGGGAAGCAGAGAGAAACTTAGTCATGGTAAATATAACTTGGATTAGGTCCATTTGCCATTCAAAGATGACTGTGCACAAACAGACTCCCTTTCCTCTCTCCAGGAACACTTCAGAGGAGGTTGGTGTTACAAAGGGGAGATCAGAATTTAAGCACCCTGTCTCAGAAGTTTCCCTTCTCCCCTTCCCCAAATCAAAGCAGCTTGGAGGCAGAAGGGAAGGAAAAAACCCAGGCCATATTGGTTATTTTCCATGTGAATTCATGGTATCAAAAGGAAGCTCTGCCTGCTGTCAGAGCAGGATCACTCAGGCTGGAGACACAAATGGAAACGCCCTGGCTTTAATCCCCAGTGGTATTTCTAGAGAAACCTTCCCACCAGAGGCATGCTGCTTAGTGTCAAGGAGCATTTCTGTGTGCTCTGCTGACTTCTCAGGCAGCTTCTCTGGTCAGCTCAGGAAAGCTTGAGAAGTAGAATTGCCCAAAAGAAAAACCTGGCTCCCTCCAGCTCCGCCACGGTGGGGTCTGTGATCAGCCACTGGAACACCCAGGGATGGCATTCCCCATCCTCTCCCCAGCATCCAAAACATAAATATGAAGTAAATCAGATTCTCAGGCTGTAGCTGCTAGATCAGGAATGGAGACCTGAAGGTCCTAGAGCAGATCCAGCAGAGGCTGTGGAGCTGAAGAAGGGTCTGGAGCATCCCTGTGCCCAGGAAAGGCTGAGGGGCTGCTCAGCCTGGAGAGGAGCCCCAGCTGAGAGGGGCTGGGTGTCCTGGCAGCCCTGGGTGTCCTTGGGTGTCCCTGGGTGTCCTGTCAGCCCTGGGTGTCCCTGTCTGTCCCTGTGTGCAAGGAGGGCAGAGCAGGCCCAGGCTCTGCCCCAGGCCCAGGCTCTGCCCCAGGCCCAGCAATGGCCCCAGAGCCACAGGCAGGGCCTGAGCCCAGCAATTCCCCTGCACAGGAGGCAGAACTTCTGCCCTGAGCCAAGCCCAGAGAGGCTGTGGATCTCATTCCAGAGCTGTGTGGACACTCTGCCGTGCCCTGTGCTCTGGGGTGGCCCTGCTGGAGCAGGGAGGTGGCACCAGGGACCCTCTGGGGTCCCTTCCAGCCTGAGCCATCCTATGAAACTGCTGCTGCCAAACTTGATGTCTCGAGACAGACCAAAAAAATATCAATGAGGCTAGAAAAGAATAAGAGGAACTAAGATGCCATAGAGAATACTCCAGAGTTACTGAAAAAATAATTTAAAATAAAAAATCCAATCACTTAGCTAAGAGCTTCCAAGTTGTTTAACAGGCAGCAAGTGTTCCTCTGTTTCCTTGGGTCACTGCTCCCAAACAATGACTTTGGCACAATTCATCCCACAACAGAGCTGCTGGGCACCAGGAGCACACCAGCTGAGGAGCACAAGCCAGGCTTTTAACCTCTTCAGAGGCCATTTAGCTCTAAATAAAACCAAGCAGGCTTAGACACAGTCTCACTCCTCCAAGGGCAGGCAGGTACTTCTATCAGAACACACTTTTCTGGCTTCATTCCCTCCCACAAAGCACATCAGACACTCGTGGTAAGATCCTGAAAAGCAAAGCTGTTACTTCTGTAGAATGGATAAATCTAAAGCCACCAATTTAGCTTTCAATGTGACAGCTCAAGCTGAGGGAAATGCAGAGGTAGAACAAACAGCACAGCTGTGTCAGGTTTGCACACACGGCACTCTTTTGATTAGCAAAATACCATTTACTTAAAAAAAAAAAATAAAATCCCAGACGCCTGTCTGAAGTAGTTGGGGGAGTTTTACTGCTCACAGTTGTTGAAACCATCCCTAGAACTCCTGTGCCCAGGAGCAGGGATAAAAAGATTAACCTCTTTATTTGTTAAATTGATCTTATTCAGCAGTGTAACAGCTGGGGTGCGCAGAGATGCTCTGAAAGATCCCATTCCATGTGATTAAGGACAGAAAATGTGAAGCAAAAGAGTAAAGATGGCCCTGCAGAACAGCTGGGATCTGGGACACAGATAAGGAAAGGAGCAGGACACAACTCCCCTCTGCTCAGTGACCCTGAGAGGGGCTGGGCATCACCAGACTGCTGCTGAGGAGGCGAGTAAAAAGAAGCCTGGGCAAGGGCCACAGACTGCTCAGCAATGCCCTGGGCTGTATTATGTGCCCCAGGTGCTTGAGAGCTGCTACAGGAAAAAAAGTCAGACCTGCATTTTGGGGCAAGTCTGTGAACTAGGAAAGGATGGGCTTTAATTGGGGAAGCATCAAGAAAAGTCTGTCTTTTTAAAGCAAAGCCTCTCTTACCTGCCACTATAAAAGTGGTGAGTTCCAACGCCCTCTGCATTTTCAATTTCTGTGGCCCTTGCTGTACCTGTGCTGGGCAATAATCTCCAATTTTGCTCCACAAACCTAGCAAAGAAAGTAGAATCCCTACACATAGCAAATTCATTCTAAAACAGGCGAAGAACTAGAGCTGCTTTATTCTTACACCTTACTCTATATGCATTAATTTTTCTATTTTCATTGAGAAATATTAGTTCAAGATTTAATTCTGGATTCCTTCCTTGAGCTGTTTTTCTTCCCCACCCGAACACAAGTGCATGTTCTGACAACTCTGCAGGAACACTTAGCTCCTACAACTCAGCACAGACAATAAAATCAATCACTCTCCTCCCAGCCCAACCAAGTAGGTGAAATCTATTTAAATGAATGGGAAAACAATGGTAGGAAGTCAGCAGCAGGGGCAGAAAATAGGAACTACTGACTTTTGAGCCCTTCATTCTGCTAATTCTTTGTTTAGATGACATTTCTATGTTTCCTGTCTGCTGGCAGATGAGAACATGATGTGCAGAGAGCAGCTCAGGACAGCTCTGGCAGGGCCAGGCTGCGATGCCGTGGATGGGATGAGCAGTGGGAGCCAACAGACCTGAGTTTGTTCTGCTCCCGGCGCTGACTCACTGTGTAATTCCTGTTCCACTCAATTAAACCTTTCTTCTTTCAGCTCGTTCATTTTGCACAGCAGCACCTGGCAGCATCTGCCCACCTCTCCTCCAGCACGTGGGAATCTACAGATGGGAAAACTGCAGCTATCTGAAGCTAAACTAGCAAAGCTCCAAGTTCCACCAAGTTTAAATATTTAGTAGTCTTCTGAGCACTTTTTTAGTACTAATTAACGAATAAGAGTTTACTGTGGTTGTGTGGGGAAAGCATGTGTGTGAGTTCTTCCATATTTTTTTCCTTGGAGTGAGAACTAAGTGCTTCCTGAAAGTCCAAGGTGAATAATATTTCTAGAAGATGGGGTCGTACATATGTTCTGCCACTGGCTGGGGTTGTGCTGGGGGGATTTTAGGTTGGATATTAGGAAAAGGTTCTTTTCTCAGAGGGTCATGGGGCACTGACCAAGGCTGCCAGAGCTCCAGGAGAGTTTGGACAATGCCTCCTGAAAATCCAAGGTGAATGGTACTTCTAGAGGAAGATGGGGTTTTATGTATGCTCTACCTGAAAGAATGGCTGAAGTTGTGTTGGGGGGATTTTAGGATTTTAGGTTGGATATTAGGAAAAGGTTCTTTGCCCAGAGGGTCGTGGGGCACTGACTGAGCTGCCAGAGCTCCAGGAGAGCTTGGACAATGCTTCCTGAAAGTCCAAGGTGAATGGTACTTCTAGAGGAAGATGGGGTTGTATCTATGTTTTACCTGAAGGAATGGCTGAGGTTGTGTTAGGGGGATTTCAGGTTGGATATTAGGAAAAGGTTCTACCCCAGAGGGTTGTGGGGCACTGACCGAGCTGCAAGAACTCCAGGAGAGTTCAGACAACGCTCCCAGGATGCACAGGATGGATTGTGGGGGGGTCTGTGCAGGGCCACGATCTGGATCAATGACCCTTGTGGATCCCTTCCAGCTCAGAACATTTTGTGATTCTCTCATCCTTTGAAGGTCTGTACAAGGAAAGCAGCAGGAAGGTGGCTTTAGGAAAACAAACTGGATGTGCTCTGCAAGAGCCCAGCTTGGTTCTGTACCAGGAGAGCAGTTTGTGCACAGTCCTGATGGTTTTGTGAATTGGGACACAAACTTCGAAGCATGTGCAAAGTAAGATAAGTGATCCTGCTAATCGCAGTTTCACACAGAAAATAAACACTGAGTACACAAACACCAAAGCTTGGCCCTGAGTGTGAGCTGGAGATGCAAATGCAGATTCAAAGCTGGACCAAAGAGCCGATACTTGTAAACACCAAGCAGTTATTAACACATTTTATAAGATTAACACCCGCGTAACCGCAGATAATGCAGGCATCATTAAGCAATCAGCCAGTCCTCATTGACACACAATGGGACATGAACACACTGCAGAACCTGAGCTTTACTGGACAAACTCTCAAGGCTTCAGAATTACACGGGAAACTGTTTAATCCTCCATTACTTTGAGCAAGTTCTGATATGAGAAGGACCAGACAGGGAGGTGGAGGGGCTTGCTGGAGTTTTAAACCAGTTTGTCTGGACTGCAAGCAGGTGAAGACTGCAATTTTTCAAATGCTGTATGACTGACTTCTCACTCACAACATCACACCAGTTTTCAAAGCAAACAGGGTTTTTTTTCTGACCTGCTGACTCTCCACACTTACAAACCCAGGAGTGAAATGCAGGAATAGGTTTCCTTGCCAGCCAGCTCCTCCCTCTTAATTTCAGTTCCAAGAACATAATGAAACTAACAGAGGAAGTGTCTGAAACAAGGAGGAGTACGGAGAACAAGAAAACAAGGCTAGGCCAAGAGGACTGTCATTAATTATATAATCCAGCCTTTGGGTAACTGGACATTTAGGAAAAGGGGCTGAGAGAACCTTGGAGGCACCAGCCTGAGCCCATTATGTCATCTGGCCTGCTGGTTACTTAGCAGGTACAGGATCTGCATAGGGACAGAAAAACAAACCCATTTATTTCTAGGACAAAACACTTTCAATCCTCGCAGCAGCTGCTGAAAAAAAAAGGCACGAAAATTCATACATTCTGCTCCCACTTAAATTGATTCCTTTCCAGGGAGCCAGTTCTCTTTTTTCATCCCTTCTGCCCGCTCTGTGGTTCTATTGTGCTGCCCTGCAGAACACCTTTTTGTCAACCATGAGCCAAATTTTTCGCTTTATTCTTCCAGTGCATATCAAGCTTGTTCTCTCAGGAGTATACACAGTAATTGTATTGCTGCAATGTGCCAAAAGTGCAACTTTTTTTTTTTAGATGACACTAAAGGATGGAAGACAGGAAGCAGTACATCACTTTTTCCTTCAAAATAAAATGTTACGCTCAAACACATTCCAAGAGCAATTAGGAGGAAGAGGAAAGTATAATCACAAATACTCAAAGGTGGAGTCTTGCCAGCAAGCATTTTATTTCCTTTTAGGCAGTGAAGCAGGTGTCAAAATGAAGGATGGAAGAGAAATGTATTTTTAATAAAGTGAGCAAATTACACTCCGCTTCATCAAAACAGGAGAAAAGTGTCATGAAGAAAAAATGTCCAAGTAAGGGGACTGGTATTTACAGGGATCCAGCCCTTTGCTGGACTGTAAGAGCCATTGTACTCCTGAGGGGGAGCAGCATTTTCTGGAGAACAGAGGGAATGGGGAAGAGCATTAAACATATATGGCTGCTCCCCAAACTGAGCAGATTGTTCAGACATTGAATGCCATAAGCTGACTGTAACCCCTCCTGGCCCAGAGCCTTCTCCTCAGAGATTCTTGTTCCTGCAGCTCCCCAGCACATCCCAGCACTTCCACTCTTCGTGATCCCCTTGGTCCTGAACATTTCTCCTTTTCCCCACGGGACACCTGCCAGCTCAGGGCCCTCAAACTCCTGCCACATTCCCTTCCCACAAACAAACAAAAGTCCTGATCTGCAGCAGACATTGAACAAAATTCAAAGCTGGGCATTGATTTCCAAGAATTTACCTACACACAACCAGAGAGCTATGGAAAAAAAAATCTTTCTTTGCTAGGTTTGTGGAGCATTGTACCATAGTCTTTCCCACAGCTTCCAGGAATCACAAAACACAAAGGCTCTGCTGCTGCCTTGCACTGCTGAACACCTTGAAACAAGATCTAGGAAGAATTATTTTAGCATCAGAAATGTGCAGGTTTTATTTGGGGAAGCTACGTTCTGGTTTAAGTCCCAGCTGTGCTTGCTCAGCACAAAAATCAGAGATTGGTACGAAAGAGCATGAACAAATACAACATCTGGGGAATCAAAAAATCAAAAAGGGGGAGAGAGGGGTATGTGAAGAAAACAACTCCATATTCATAAGGCTTCCCTCAAAAGCACATAGGCCAATCCATACCTACTGCAGAGAGAGATTTCTCCATATCAGTAAGAGAAATTCCTATCCAATACAAGGGATTAAAATATATACACTTCTCCAGAATATCAGTAACTCTGCAGTGACCAGCTCAGGTTCTCCTATTTAAATTCCAAGAATTTCTGTTCTAGCTTCTACAAATCAGTCCTGGTTTTTATTTCCATGTAAGTGTGTAACCTACAAGCAAGTAAAACTTTTCTGCATCACCTCACTCCCAAGTCAACCTCCTGGTTTGACACAACTTCCAATAAATATCTGTATAGATGCCCGCTAAAAAACCATAGCTGATACAGACTCAAGAGCTGCAACTTGCAGGTTTGCCTCTGGTTTTTGGTCCAGATAAAACTGGTTCTAATGAAGCAGCCACATTCAGATTTCAGTGCAGTTGGGTCACGTTTCATTTAGAATGACACAGAATCCAAGCAAGGCTGGAAGAGTCCACCTTTATCAGAAAATGAAATCACATTTATATTACTGATGTTTTAGGGGGCAACAGTGGTCTACAGAAAGGGACAATTTGGAAGCCAGGTGATCTGCTTTAGGATAGAATTGTTAAATAAACACTAAGGAATAATGACCTCCTGAAATCCTGTCAGCAGTAACACAGGCCTGCACATTTGAACACAGCTTTTTGAAGGCTCTTCTATTACGTGCCAATCTTTCTGGCTTCTCTGTATTAAACTAAATACATCTCATTTGGAAACATCCTCCAAAACAAACCAAACAGAAAAGCAAACATCCAAACACACACAATTCAATAAGATGCACTGGCCAACATCTTGTGTGTGTGTCTGCCATGATTATTACTGAAATACTCAGACATTTCAGTATAAAAAAGATTTACTTCTAAAATACTCAGGCATTTCAGTGTAAGGAAGATTTTGTAGATTGTGGCAAGGCTGTGGTTAATTTTTTGGCAGACCAATTTTTCCATTTCGAGAGCAGCTGGCTCTGTACAGGAATATCTAGACATCACTTCAGGGCTTGTGCTTGGATAGAAGACAAGAAAAACAGATGATTCTCCACTTCTTCGTTCATTGCAAGACTATTCTTTCCTCACCACCTCCACCATTTGAACTGCATGCCTAAAAAATACACCAGCACACTTCAAAATACAAGCTCAACAACGTCCACAGTTCCCAGTCCAGGCTGGTGGCATTGCTTCAGCTCTGTTTACAGTGTGATTCAGTCATTTTCACAGCAAGGAACTATGATGGCATGAAGGAAGCATCTGTGTCACCGAGGACTGAACAAAGGAGGACAGTTAAAGTTCAGAAGAAACAATGCAAAACTTTCCTACGAAGCCAGAACTTAATATTTCCTGACTTACTCAGGAAAAAAAATCTCAGCTCCAGCGGTATTTTGAGAGAAATGATGCACTAGGGAGACTTAGGAAGAAATATTTACACACATGCACACTGTGTATAATCAGTTATTTGTGGCACAAACATCAATAGACTCTGTCTGTACAGCTCTGCTCACCCATCTGCCTGCTGTGACTGCAGAATAATTTCTCAGGTGCCCTCAAAGGGCTATTGTTGAGCCAAAGTTAGTCATGGCACTGCCTGGCACCCAACCCCACGTTGGTCATTACGTAAGGTGGCAGCAATACCACTTGGAAGGGTTGTTTACCAGTGCCGTTGCACAATGTGAACTGGGACAGGCTCGCCAGACGTGGCTGCAGGTGGGGATGGAAATGCAGTTACTGCTGAAATGAGCTCAGTCTGTCACAGCATGCTGCTAATAATGCCAAGGTTGTGGGGCTGGACTCCATGAGCTTTGTGGGTTCCTTCCAACTGAGAATATTCTGGGATTCTATAAATCTGTAACTACCCAAAGCAGAGCTGTGCTAGAGCCCCTAGATATTAATTTAGGAAGTGATGGCTACCAGCTCAATCACAGACAGGAATTATTATTTTGGACAAAATCTTTGCAAGCTTACTGCTCTTAGCAAAGGGAGTATGTTTGGGTTTCAATTAGACCTAAGAGTTGTGATGGGGAATAGACAGACTGATGCTCGCTCACACTTTTTGACCTGGCAGAGTTGTGAAATCAATTCCTGACCGGATTAATGAGCACAAACCAGATTTTAGGTGATTTTGAGTCTACGGAGAAAAATCTTTTCCAAACTAAGCACCCCTCAGACACCTTCTCATTCACTTGTGAGCTTAAGGCAAATAACTCGATTTTAGCCTTCAGGCTTCAGAAAAGAAGGAATAAAACTGTCTCTCATGGTCCCCCCCTTTTTTCTTCTGGTCAGGAATCGATTTCACAAAATTGATTTGTGCCAGGTCACATGTCTGACCATCAGTTTGTCCATACACCATCACAGCTCTTAGGTCTAATTTAAAACCAAACATCCTCCCTTTGCTAAGAGCAGGAAGGTTGGAGTGTGTCAGCTTTGGTTAAGACTGAAAAATTTGATCTAAAAAAAACCCCTTCAGGAACCAAAGCGAAGACCTGCCTGTGTCCCAAAACAATAAAAACGATCCATAGGTCTGAATCAGCACACCCACACTAAAATATCATTTATCACAGACATGCCAAAGAACAGCTGACAGTGGGGGCCTGTCATACTGTGCAGATGGAATAAGAGTTTTTGCCTTCCACTCTAGATCAGCATTTAAATCTAAATCCTTTCTAAGCCTGGCTCCTTTCCCATGACCTCCAAAATCCGGGTACAGCACATTGTTACTTCATACAGGTTATCACACTGTGAGAAATAAACCAACCAAACCTCAAAACCAAACAAGGAACAATAAAAAAACCCTAATGAAAACATCACAATGATTAACTGTGGGAAATAAATTGTGAATTTCTCAGTTTCACATAAAAAATAAGGATTCACAGGTATTTGCCACTTTATGCCAAACACCTGGCCAGGGCACAACTGTGAATTACCTAGAATTAGAACAAAAACTTGATTTCAGAGTGGTCTATTTTAGTTTTTTTCAGTGTAACCAACTAAAGCGACCAAGATGGTTCAGAAGTTTCAGTATCTTACAAACCCAGCAGTAACTCTTCCATGCAAATAGGCAGGTGCAAAGAAAAGCTACCAGACTCACAAGAACTTGCAGCAATGCTTCTCTCCACCGTGCCCACCTCCATTGCAAGGGAGTCACTCCAATTTTACAGCTCATTTTTTCTCATTTTTATTCTCATTCTCATTTAAAAATTCTCATTTTTATTTGTGTTATTCTCAACTCTTGAGCAGTTTGAAGTCCCAGCATCAGCTCAGCCTCCTGCTAACCAGATCACACATGTGAAAACTCTTCTGCCTGGCTCACAATCACCACTCAAGATGACCCAGGCTTAGAGTTTAATCTAATTAAGATTTGAACCATCCTCAGAGGCTGCAAGTGTGCAGGTGACACCGGATCTTAGAGGCTCCAAGGGGAAATACCCTTTCAGCTCCAGTGAGAGAACTCAAAATCCCCAATCAAACACATACAAAGCTGCTTTGCTGACACGAGTTCTAAAAACCAGGAGATGGGCAAGAAGGGAAAAAAATCTGTCTCACTCTTTCAGCCAAATGGGTGTTAAAAAAGAAAGGACCAAGCCTTCTGGAAATACAAACTGATTTAGTAGTTCTGTAGGAGGGCTGGTGTCTTGTGACATGCACTGAACAGACCTGCACTGAAGAATCCAATCTGGAAGCTGAAAACTTGGTTCTGTACCAACATCACAGCAGGACTGGGGGGATTAGTCTGAACGAAATGCTTTGAAAAATGAAAAGCACTAAGTAAATACTGAGTATTATTAAAACCCTAAAGATACTTGAGACAGAGTAATTATTATTATTCATGTGAGATTACTGTGAAAATATTGGTTTATTTATGAATTAAATGCAGTTTGTATGAGGAAAGGAAACCACTTTCAGGAAAACAGAAGTCCTACAGAAGAAAAAAAAAAATTGTACAAGAAAGTACATGTAACAAACTAAGCTACTCCCATATCAGACTGACTGATGGAGACAACTTCCAAGGAAGATTTTTAAGCAATTTCTGTTCTTCAATCTAGCCAGGTTTAAGACAAGGCAAAGAGATTTAGTCCCATGGAAGTAAATTATTTCTTTGACTTTTAGTTGGTGAAGAACAAGGACATTTTTGGTCTGGGTCTGTTTTAAATACTTGTTATTTGTGTCTCCATCATGTCCAGATGAGGTTTGGGCAACCTATTCCTCTCAGAGTTACTTTGTGTGGAAATAGAGCTCAAAGCCTAAATTTCCAGCTGGTCTACAATGCCCTTCTCTACACCTGGTGCTAGCTGACAACATCCTGCCACCCTAAAACACCAAAAATAAAGCTCTAAGAAAGGGAAGGATACAGAAACAACAAAATCTTGCCTTCCCAAATGTCCATGACAGAGCAGCTAAGGACAGAATTCCTTTAGATGCAACATGAAATGTGTGGCCTCCAGAAGAACACAACACCTTTCCACATGGAATTTTGGACTCTAGAAGATAGGCAGGCGCATTTCTAAAAGTTTCTTAACAATCCAAACTTCCAGTCACACACAGGCATGTAAAAGACAGAGTACCAAAGAGTACCTGCCAAAGGGAACATCCAGCTGAAAGCTCTGAGAGAAAAACCTTGCAATTTACATGGTGAAAATGTCATTTCTTCATTCAGAAACTTACTCAAGGTATGACCTTGCTTCTCCAAGAGCCTTGCATTGCATGTTCTAGAGCTGTCAGGAAGTACCTGTACATTTTTTTTTAACGTGTGCATCATATTTTACCTACAATAGTAAAATTTTCCAGCCTCAGCAGATTTTGTTCCACTACCTGCACTATGAGCAAAACCCACAACAGCTAAAAAGGGCTCTAACCTTTTGGTCTTGAACTCTGTTCACACTTCTAAAATAGGAAAGTGGTTTGCTGCACGTGACAATAGCTGCTCTGTACTTTAAATATGAAATTCCTGTTATCAATGGCAGCTTTTGAAAAATTCATCCTTGCAGAAAAGCTGAAGTTCAGTGAGCTTACGTTATTTGAGAAAGAGCTTTGAAGTGTCTATTTCTAATCCTCCACTCTGAATGACAAAGAAGTCATTTGTAATCGTGCATCTTTAAAGTGCAGATCTGAACTGATGTCTCTGTTTTTGTAACTCATTAACACAAACCCTGCAATTCAGCTTTTACTGAACGCCTTTGTTCCATTCCAAAGTGAAGCACTAGTGCTGTCTCTTAAGATGATTATGCTCTTGGTGAGCCAGTGTTTCCACACATACATTTTGAGACCCAACAGAAATCACATTTTCAAAGACATCAGAAATAACATTTTCTTTATCTGCTATTACAAAGTGACAGCCACAGCCCAGGATCTCTTATTGTTCATGTATTTGACAACTCTGAAAATGGATGGCAATGGGATTCGCAGCTGGCAGAATGTCTCCAAAGAAGAATTTTTCTATCAAATTTTACACAAAAGCAGAAACGAGGCTCTGGGCCCCGGATCCCACATGATCCAGCAGATGCTGTTTCCAGCTTCAGCAAGTTTTCATTCAGAAGCAACAGCCTCCATGTTCAACAATGCCCCATGGATCACACAGGATCCTGTTAGCCTGTATAAATGAGAGGCCTGGTTTAGAATTACAGTAAAAATATAATGCACAACTTTCTGTTTGGGAGAACTAAAACACTGCACTACCACCGTTTCCCATCTCAAGGGGGTGCACATGGAGGGGTCATGATGATCCTACATGGAAAGGACTGTAGTTAACTATATATTCCTCAAAATGCGTGTATTTTTTAATGTAATATTTACATTGTAGTAAAATCTGTATGAGAAAAGTCATCTGTGCCTCTTCCCCTTGGCATCTCTGACCTTGGGAAGGTGCAAACTGTTGGTTCAAGAACAGCTCAAAAAAGAAAATGAATCTGAAGTTGCTATTTTGGCTCCAGTGAAGTCAGAGGGGTCCTTTTCACTTCTGCTTTGGTACCTGACGCAGCCCAGGGGATGTGGGAGCCACACAGAAAGGGCAAATCCCACAGCTTGCACCTGCTCCAAATGGCAAAACCAAAGGTGGAGGCGTGGATGTTGGTTCGCAGCCATCAGACGCGTGGCACAGCTTTGGCACATGGAGCCCACTGCAAAGAGTGACCCCTTAAAGATGCTTTGGGTGCTTCACCCTAAATAGTGACCCCTAAAACCACTGTGGGATCCCCACTATGATCTCCTAAAGCTACTGTGGGAATCCTGCCATAAGAAATGACCCTTTAAAGCTGTTGTGGGAACCCCGCTGTAAGGAATGATGCCCTAAATCTGCCATGGGAGCCGCACCATGACCTTCTAAAGGTGCTGCAGGAGCCCCACCACAAGAAGTGACACCCCTCACAAAAAGTGAGACCCCAGACTCCTGCGGGAGGAGCAACAACCCAGCACCTCCACCCCAACACCCGCATCCATCACCCCGAAGGTGCTGCTGCTCCCAGGCAACCCAAACTGCACACAGCCCCTTCGGCTTGATGGAACCGCGCTGTGGAGCTGGGCACAGCCTGCGCACATTCCATCCATCCATCCATCCATCCATCCATCCATCCATCCATCCATCCATCCATCCATCCATCC
>VWYN01012399.1:410137-424002 GCA_013400075.1 Hippolais icterina
GGGACGCGGGATGCGGAATCCGGGGTGAGGAGTGCGGGGTGAGAGATCCAGGGTGAGGGTGCGGGCTGAGGGACACGGGATGCGGAGTAAGGGATGCGGGATGCAGGATGCGGGGTGAGGGATCCGGGGTGAAGGTAGAGAGATGCGGGGTGAGGGATCCAGGGTGAGGGATAAGGGCCCGCGGGGCCCCCCTCAGTTTGCGGGGTCCGCTCGGTGCTCGCCGTGCCCCGCTCAGCCCCGCGGCTCTCAGGGCGCTCTGGCAGCACGGAATCACAGAATTGTTTCTGTTAGGAAAGAGCTCCGGGATCACCGAGTCCCACCTGTGCCCCATCCTCCCCTTGTCCCCAGCCCAGAGCACTGAGGGCCACCTCCAGCCCCTCCTGGGACACTCCAGGGATGGGGATCCAAACCTCCCTGGGCACTTCCAAGGCCTGAGCACCCTTTCCATGGGGAAATTCCTGCTGCTGTCCAAGCTGAGCCTCCCCTGGCCCAGCCTGAGGCCGTTCCCTCTCCTCCTGTCCCTGTTCCCTGGGAGCAGAGCCCGACCCCCCCCGGCTGTCCCCTCCTGGCAGGGAGTTGTGCAGAGCCATGAGGTCCCCTCTGATCCCCCTTTTCTCCAGGCTGAGCCCCTTTCCCAGCTCCCTCAGTCATTCCTGGGGCTTCAGACCGGAGTTTGGAGATGTTTCAGTCTTTGTCCGGCATCTTTTGCACTCTCAGCATCACAATAATACCCGTGGCTGCACCACAGGCTGTGTCTGGAGACAGCCAGGCCACAGTGACAGACGGGAAAGTCTCACACCTCCAAGTGCCCGCAAAAGAGGGAAGAGCACCCACCCCTCCATCCCTGTGCACCCTTTAAGTTTAGCTTAGATATTGGGAAGAAATTGTTCCCTGGCAGGGTGGGAGGCCCTGGCACAGGGTGCTCAGAGCAGCTGTGGCAGTGTCCAAGGCCAGGCTGGGGCAGCCTGGGACAGTGGAAGGTGTCCGTGCCCATGGCAGGGGGGGGCACTGGGTGATCTTTAAGCTCCCTTCCAACCCAAAGCATTCCATGATTCTATATAAGCTCCTTTAGGGCCAGTACAGCTCTTTCACCTGCTCTTGGAAATTTTTTTTTTTTTTCAGTTTTACTGGAGACAAGGGATTAAAGTTAGAAAAAGCTCCCCATTCATTAGACAAGGCATTTCCCCAGTCTTTCCATTTTGCCCGCATCCTTTTTCCTTTTTCTGGCTGCATCTCTGTCAGGTTCAGTGCAGTGCATGAGGCCAGTCCTGTACTGCTCCATGCACCATCCCCATTCCTTCCCATAATTCTGTCACAGCTAGCATCATCCCTCAGGGATGTTTGCTGCAGGTAGTGTGACTGCTACTGTGTTCACAGTCTCAGGTTAAGCTGCACTACAGGATCAAAATACAACTATTCTTGCCTTTGAAGTCTAAAAGCAGGACAAGAGAAAGAGCGAAATGACAGCAATCTGAATATGCAATATACTGCATTTCTGATTGATTCTGTACCTTTCTTCCTCCTCCTCCCGCTGTCATCATTTCTTTACTTAGAGATGCACATCTTTCCAATTTTTTTGCCTTTCACACAGAAACTAGGCCCATACATAGTTAAAAAAAAATTCAGATTGAAACAAGCAGGGGAAAACTACTGGAGAGTCAGATCTGTTAATCAATACCATTTCCATTCAAAGAAAGAGATAATAATTCATGCTGGGAATATGAAAAACTTAACTGGAGGAATCCCAAGTATGAGATAACACAGCATTATCCCCCAGAAGCCCTCAGGGAATAGATAAAAAATACGTATTTGGTTTTTTGGATATTTTTTTTTATCTCAGACACCTAAATTATCTGACTGCATAGTGCAAGCATATTCAGCTGATTGCTAACAGATCAGCCACCAAATCCTACTGCACTTCACGTTATGCTCCAAAACTGAGCAGCCCAGTGAAATTAATGAGACAATTCTCATCTCTCATGAGGTCAAGTGATTGCACAGGCATAGCCAGGGGGGACGATCGTAGTGGAAAAAACCAAAACAAACAGTGCCTGTCGAGGTGGTTACACAACCAGTGCTCCTGGCAAGGCCCCCACATCATTAGCTGTTATTAACTGTCTTGTGCAGAGGCATCAGCTCTCTCAGGAGCCAAGAGAGTGCTGAAGGGTTTACAAAAGCTCTTCACTTGTACAGTAGATAAATCTGGAGGTGGCTTTGAGGGGTTCTCCTCCTGCAGGCTTGAGTCTCAAGAACACAGCGCAGCGAGAGCTCACCTTGTGGGGATTTTATTTTCCACTAAAAGGTCAAACTGGAGAAAGCAGTGGGCTCAGAGCAGCTTTGCATTTGGGTCCAGCTCACTCACATCCTTGCCAAGGGAAGAAGAAGTTAATGCCCTGAGATAAGACCCTCGTCACAATATTGTTTAATTACATAAGGCTTCTATCGAGCCGGAGATAAGAACAGGAATTTGTCCCCAGTCCAGCTGGGTGTGGCAGCTGAGCTCATGGTGTGTGTTAGAACGGAAACCAAGAGCAAGGGGTTTATCTGAGGTGCCTGTCCCACCATTAGAAATGGAATGAGCAAACCGATACTGACAACTGATGGAAAAGTTAACTTTCTTTATCATGGGAGCAATAAACCAGCCTTTTCTGGCAACAGTAGACTTTAAAATACAATTTCTCTTCAAATTGCACTGGGAACGTTCATTGAGCCAAGCTGATACTCTGAAACAAGTAAATCAATACTTCCAGAGCTCTTTAACAACCAAGAAACCAAAGCAGGAGGATGAATTGACTCACCTAAGACTACAGAGTAAGATCAGCTTCAGTTCTAAATTAGCAAACAAATCCCTTCAGTCCTAATTTGTGTTCATGATTCTTCTTGCAAAAAAGGAGCATTTTCCTCATTCCAGATCACTTTCTTACAGATAAATTAGATCATGGATGAGTCTATCTGAATTCCTGACTCACAACAACAAAACTGGTACCCCCTTCCTATGAAAAAAACAGTGGCCAAAGAAGTCTTTATTTGAATCATCTTCCTGGGTATTTATTTAATAAGTTTGTTTATGCAGGTAAAATGATTCATGTGTAGGATTCTGGGATATTCTTTCTCTCCAGCTGATATGCTATTTTTAAATTTTGACTTGCATTAATAAAGTTAATTTATAGAGTTTATATTAATCCTTGATAGTTCAGCCTTGGTGAGACTGAGGGGAGGTCTCCTGGAACTTCCTCCCGAGGGGCAGCTCTGATCTCTGCTCCCTGTGTCAGGGACAGGACCCAGGGAAGGTCAGGGGAGGGGTGGGTTGGATTTTGGGGAAGGTTCTTCCCCCAGAGGGTGCTGGCACTGCCCAGGCACCCCAGGGAATGGGAACGGCCCCAGAGCTCCAGGAGAGCTTGGACAGCGCTGCCAGGGATGTCCAGGGTGGGATTTTGGGGGGGTCTGTGCAGGGCCAGGAGCTGGACTTGGATCATCCCTTCCAACTCAGCATATTCCAAGATTCTATGAGTTTTACTTGTCTCAGTTTTGTAATCTTGAAGTTTTCTCTTTCCCAGAAAAGTGTAACC
Organism: Hippolais icterina; assembly: GCA_013400075.1. Lineage (NCBI taxonomy): Eukaryota > Metazoa > Chordata > Aves > Passeriformes > Sylviidae > Hippolais > Hippolais icterina. The sequence goes on from VWYN01012399.1 coordinate 413,707, forward strand.
TCACCCCTTACCTGTTCAGCACGGTTTGGGGTGATCTGACATCCTGTAGCACTCATATATTCGATTTCCTCTTTTGTTCTGTTTGTGTTTCCTTACAGCTGAGTTTTATTTTAGCCTCTGGCTCCTGCCACAGCTCTTGCACTGGGAGCTCACTGTGGGTGCTGTGACTGGGTCATGAGCAGCATTGTTTGCTAAAGGTAAAGCTGGGTGCACACACTCATCCTTTGGGTCAACTGGGCTTCCTTCATCAATGGGGAATGCGCCGTGACTTAAAGAGGTGCAGTGCTTAATCACCCATGTCCCTTCTGCCACAGAGGTGTGTAAAAACAGACCCAGAAGCTGACCCGTGGCTTTTGTTTGGGATGTTGTGTGGCAGGGCCCACCCCAGGCCATTTCCCCCGGTGCTTTTATTCACAGTTTGCGGCGCTGCTGTGGGCTGGGAATGGAGTGAGCGCATTGCTCTGCAGGGCGTGTGCCCCCGGTTATGTGTTGTGTTCTGCAGGGTGTGTCCTGGAGCCCTGAACACAACTGCCGTTCAGGAAAAGGAAAAAACACTGCAGAGAATGAAGAGAAAAAAACAAAATAAATGTTATAAAGCGTTTTCAAAATATAAATACCAGCGTGTGAGGAAATCTTGCTGAAGGAACAGGATGCGCGTGGAGGTGAAGAATTCAAATACAAGTGCTGTGCTAAGTATAATCAGTAATGAAAGTTCAGCCCTTCCTCTTAGGATTTGGGTAAGCTACGTGTTGGCAGTACTTCCCAAATTCCAGGGAACAAAAAGCAAGCTTTAAATGTTGTCTTAAAGTCTTCTTGCAGTGTAGTTTGTTTATCATTACCACATATGTAATGCCGTCCATCTATTTTTGTGAGATTGGACTTAAAATACACAGCAGAATAAATGAGTATCTACTGAATTTACTGTGCAAGTTCCTTCTTTATTGAATAGCTAAGCTTTTTCCTTAAGAAGATGTAACAACCACCTCTCTTCTTCCTGTTCAATAGGCAGAAGAAATAATCTGATGAGTTTTCAGTCACAGGGATGGGTATGAGTGTGGAGAAGGGGATCTGTGCAACCACTTGGCCTCTCCCTTGTCCTGTGACAGTGGGCAAATGTTAAGGGGAATCTGCCACTCTTAAAGCCCCTAGGAAAATTTACCTTGCTTTTAATACAAACTGCCTGTTTTCAAGCCTGTCTCCTGGCATGCTTCTGGTGCCAGAAATTTATTATGAGAAAGTCACAGTGAGCAGAATATTTTATATATTTTATTTCTTTTTCCACTGTGGAAATGAGTGCCACAAGGAAGTTGCAGCCCCTGTCCCAGGCTTACCTCATGCTTTGTACAGCACCCCTGTGGAGGTGAGTGTTCAGTGTAGTTCAGGAGATTGCAAACACCTGACCAAAGGTCATGGCCAAAGGGAGATGCAAGTTAACAGTTAACTAGGGTGAAATCCTGGATAGAGGACTTTGAACTCTAAGAGGGCCGGATCTCAAGGAGATTTGGGATTAGCAGCAGAGGAGGGTTGAGGATTAGAACCTGATTCTCAAAGGTGTAATGCTTTCTAGTGAGTTAAATGCCTTAAATTCCCTTTACACTGGAGAGGAATAGTTCAGGACCAGGGCTTGAAGGACTGGAGTGCCCTTAGCCTGTACACTGATGGTGAGATTCTCCTACTCAGAAGAAGGGGACCTCTGAATACCTTACTGTGAAACTCAGACAGGGCCACAAAGTGTTTGCTTCTGGGCTTAAGTAACACATTTGGCATCAACATCTAAATTAGTCTTGTCAGTGAAAATATATCTGGGAGATGAGCCACCCCTCTGCTTTAAATACTCACCGAGTGCTGAGAGCCCTTCCCTGGAAGATGGGTCTGGACCTTTGAACACAGAGTGCTGTGAGAAACTTGAGGGCACAAAGGGAAGGGAGAAAAATGTGCTCTGCCCAGCCTCTGAAGTGCAGAATTCCTGGTGTAGAAATTAGGGTTTTTACCTTGGAAACAGTGACTGTGCTTGGATGCTGGACAAGGGGTCCCTGACTCACTGATGGTATAAGGCACTCCTGAGAGTTCCCTTCTGCTGGCTACATCATGCCTGGGAAATTGGGCCTTGAAGGTCTTCCTGACAAAAGCCCCACCTGATTTCTGGACAAGGAGGCAAGGAGCAGCTGAGGGAATTGAGCCCACCCAGAGCAGTGGGGCACGAAAAGGCGCCAGACCTTGCGGCGCCTCAGGAAGCGTTCCCCAGGAGCTGTGGGCACTTAGAGCATCTGACGTAGCTGAGGAGGGCAGGCAGAGCTTTCCTGGGTTGCTCTCATGAGCACAGGCGCCAGCAGTCTGCAGAAGTTGCACTTTGGTGCCTGAGTGCTGTTTTGGATCTCTCCCAGAGCTGCTGCACGGGCAGGCTCACACTGGGCACTCAGGCTCGGCAGGGATGGGGATGCTGTGCCCACACTGACCTCTCTGGATGGGTGGCTTCTGCCCAGGTGTGAGCTGTGGAAGCCAGCTCAGCACCCAAGTGCAAGGCCAGCTCTCTGTTGAGCTCTCCTGTGGGCAGCAATGTATGGAGAAACCAGATTTTTGCAACAGAACGAGTATGAGAGGATTCAGCAGCGCTAGGCCGGCACAAAGGCCCTCAGGCAGTAAACAAGTGAACCCAAACAACTTTAAAGGAGGAATTTCTCAAACAAGGCTCTGGAAGTTTCCTTGGAAGACTTGCCAACTCCTGCTACTGCAGCTTAGCGGGTTCTCTCCCATCCTTTGACCCTCAGGAGCCAGCCCTGTGCGTGAGATGTTGAATTGCACTTCCCCGACTCGCTTTTGGCATGTCCTCTGTGCTGCCTTATCAGCATTCTCAGTGATTTCCTCTAGATATTGTGTAGCTGAGTAAGCCCAATGGGACATTACAGAGAAGAAATATATACCTTTTTTTTCTTTTTTTTCATCTTTTTCATAGTAAGGATATGGATTTTTAATTGCTGCCTCCGCTGCAAATGAGACTTGTGTTTTCCTTGTTCTCACTCAGTCTCTTGGCACTGCTCTGGTGGTCAGTGGATTGGGGAGGTTTTGTCAGTGCTAAAGAATCTGTTGCAGAAATCAGGGTGTGGCCAAAGAAAACTATTTTATAAAGATGTTTTATTAACCCTCTAATGAATTAAGGCAGAAATCATTGTCTCTGGCCTTATTTTGTCTGCAGGGACATTTTACTCTGTCCCAGGCTGCTCCAAGCCCCATCCAACCTGGCCTTGGACACTTCCAGGGATCCAGGGACAGCCACAGCTGCTCTGGGCGCCCTGTGCCAGGGCCTCCCCACCCTGACAGGGAAGGATTTCTTCCCAATATCCCATCTAACCCTGCTCTCTGTCAGTTTGAAGCCATTCCCCCTGTCACTACACCCTTGTGAACAGTACCTGGCCTCAGATTTGGGGTGGGGTTACTTTTGGTGGTCAGTTCCAGGTGCCTTGGGAGCCAATCCAGCATCCATCCTTGGTGCCAGCTCCAGAAATCACCTCCTGGCCAAACAGAGACCCCAAACTGGTGACTGCCTCAAGTTGTTGGCTTGAGATGACATGAGGAAAGTCCTGTAAGGCACAGAGCATGCAAGGGAGCGTGGAAAGATACAAATGAATGGAGAGAGAAACTGCTGGAGAAGGGAATGCCAGCAGAAGGGAGCTGGGAACAGACCACACATGTAGGCAGGCCTGAGCAGGAACTTGGAGGTGAGGATAAATTGAGCTCAAGGCAGAAGCCAAGAGGAGATAGATGTACTTGGGGGAGCTGAATGGTCAGAAATGAAGTGAAAGGTTCCTTTCAAAGGACACCGTGCAAAATCAGGAATCACTGAACCAAAGCAACAAATAAACCCTTCCAGAAAACTCCTCCAGCCTTTAGAGAAAAGCAGGCCCAGCAGTGTCCAGACTTCTCCCTCACCAAAGAACACTCCTCTCACCCTGTCTCTGCTGAGGCCACTTCATGGTTTCTTGCTCAAGCTTTTCACAGGAGAAAGAACAAAATCCTCTCCTCTTCACGCTGTGATGATAAGCCTGCTGTGGAGTTAGAGGATTTATTTTAATTGGACTTTTTCACTTTTTTCCTGGCACTTTAAAGTTTATGAACGGAAAGGATCAGTCTGACTCAGAGACTGGGCTACTTCCAAACATTAATCTTAGCTGCCATATGCTAATGCAGCTTGGCTCTGGTGCATCCTATGGTGTAAATATGTCTGTACCTTTCATCTCTGGTGTCAGAGGCCACTAAAGGGAACATGTCAGATTTTTGGGCAGATTGTGATTGCCTGACATGCAATCTGCAGGCGTTGGATGAGGTTCCTGGAGGAAGAGGGTCTAGAAAACTTTCATATCGTGTTCTCTTGAAGTTCCTGTTTTACCATTCTGCAATATTGGTTGCCAAAGTTACGATGCCCAGGGAAATTCTTTGGCCTGTGCTGATTCTAAAATCTGTGCTCAGATTTTGGTTATCCCCAGTTCTGAGCTCTAGGCAATAAACCTTGGAATATTGGCGTGGGTTCAGTGGTACAATATTTAGCCCCTTCTGTTTTGGTTGGCTTCGTAGTATGGGTATAACAAACACGTAAAAATGACTGTCCTGCTCATCATGAGTTTTCCAGCACTGAAACATGAGTCTCTCATCCTTTGTGTTTCACTTTCTTCCATTCTTCATCCCAAATGATTCCATTCTACAAATTTCATTCACTGTTTGAGGGCGTACACTGAAAGTGTTTGGTATTTCCCTGCCCCTTCCTCATCTTCTTACTCACTAACTCACTCACTCGCTTCCCTGAAATCTTCGTGGGAACAATCCTATTAAAAAAAAGAAAGCAAGCAAAAAAATTAGAACTTTCCAGTTCTATTTATTTCAATGGAATTTCCCTGATGCCCTTTTTCCATATCGTGGATGTTTTTTGCTGGTGACAGTGGTGTGAACAGCGTCAGGAAGAAGAAAACTTCATTACAGAGGCAGTCACTGAGGCTGACATTAGCCTAATAAAACTGATTTTCCTAGATTGCCTCTCAAGCCTATGTGCAGGGAAAAGGTCTCCTCCAGAGGTAATTCAGAGCAGTAACCTCATTCCATGGAGGACAGAGGCTGCCCACAGAGATTAACTCCTTAAGCCTAAAACTTAAAAGCTTAAAGAGATTGAAACTCTTGTTCAGGGGAGTCACAGCAGAGAAATACCCAATCCCAGAGTTGTAGACTTGTTGCTGACATGGAGAAGGATGTTCTCTGTTGGGTAACCATTGGTTTATGGGGCAGCACAACATCTCTCAGCCCTCTTCCAATTTTCTAGGCAGTCCTGAGCAGGGAGCCCTCTGGCCTTGGTTGGTGGATGGGGAGTGATGTAAATCATGATGTGAATTCACACAAAACCCTTCTCCAGGTAGAGGACAGAGGTTTGATGGACATGTGGTGGACACCAAGCTGCAGCCAGCAAAGCCTTGCAGATGAGATGTGAGAGATGCAGAAGGAGAAGCTCGGCTTTCCCACGCTGCAGGGAAATTTCCTGGGCACGTTTTGCATTTTGCTATTTCCCCTCTGCGAGTGCCTGAACGTTGGGGACATCAGAGTGACGAGAAGGCAGCGTGTCCCCTCGCCATCAGGAGCCTCGTCACAGTGACAAGGCAGAGATGAGCCATGAGTCATGGCTGGAGCTGCTTTATGTAAATGAGGAACCTCTGGTGTTGCCCTGGTGCCCGTGGGGCCACGTAAAATTCACGTAAGTGACATTGTGTTTTCATGTCCCTGCTGAGGCAGGGCAATGGGGTAAGGCGGCTGTGGTTCCCCCAGAGAGGGCAAGAATTGGTCAAAACTGGTGGTGAAACTGAAAGGGAACCCCTGGAAGGGAAGGTTCCTTCCCAGCAGCAGCAGCTTGGAGAAAATTTTCTGTTGCCTTGTGCTGTTAGTTGCAAAAGTGATTGAGCCACTGATGGTAAATGCTGGGTGGGGGGAGCCGGAGAAGGGGGAAGTAAAGGATTTCAGCAGAGAGCTGTGAAATCAGTCAGCTTTAGTAAGATTTAGGGGGCATCTGTGACACAGCTGAGGAACTTATTTAGGAATAAACCAGGAAAAGTCCTGCTGCTGAGTGTCACCACGCTGCAGCCCCTGTGCTGATGGGTTTGTGTGGGCAGCACATCCCAGGCAGGAGCTCCCAGGGGGAGGAGTGGAAGTGTCAAAAAGCAACACGGCACAATCGTGTCTGTCCAAAGCCACGGATAATATTATCTCAGGTGGAGAGCCAAACTCTCTGACTCACCTGCACGAAAGGCACGCTGAAATTTACTGAAGACAACGGAATTAATCTACTGTAGAACTCATCTGAGGGGGAATGCCAGCCTCCAAAACGCTGCCTGGCCTCCTTGGCTGTGTGGTTCTGCTGTGATTCATGTGGACACAGCGCTGCTGCGGATGACTCCAGGCAGCCAAGAGGTGTGAAAGAGCTGACAAGCTTGAAAGGCTTTCTCTTGCATTAGTTATGTTGTTTCAAATCAGAAGGAAGATTTAATTGACTCCAGCGGGAGTTTTGCTTGAGTAAGGACTTAGGAGCTGAAGCGAGAGATGAAAAATAAAATGTACCTTGCTAGTGCAATGCTCACAGAAGTGAACTCTTTTCATTTACTCTAAGAGAGATGCAAGAAACTTCTTTTAAATCATTTCAGAACCCATATCATGTTTCTTTGTCAGCATTCAGCATGTTTCCTCTTATACATGATTGTTTCTTTATCTGTAGATGTTATCTGTCACACTCCACAAAAGTTTTCTCATCCCTTACAATCATCCAGATTTGATAATGCTCAGTACATTTAATTATCTTTTTTTTTTTCACTTTTCTCCCTTAATTGATTCAGACACCTCCCCGTTTTAACCCTACCCTTGTTAGCATTGCAGCCACAGCACCCACGTGTGCTTTGACTTCCAGAGAGGCCTGCAGTAAATTTCCCAGGCAGGTGATGGATTGGTGCAACTCTCATTTCTCTCACTGAATTTAAAGGTCAGTCTTATAATGCTGAGAGGTCCTCCACGAGCTGAGTCCTTCATGTGTTTTTGCTCTTCTCATTACCTGTTCCCCACTCTGTCCCGCAGAGTAATGGCTGATAATTGAGCTCTTTTCAATGGTGTGGCTCCTGCTCCATTGAAGGCAGGAGTTTTTTCTCGGCAGAAAGCTGACTCATAAGGATGCTGCCTTCTATCCTTAGGAAAAGTGAGTAACTAATGGATTTTTCATTATACATTCAAGTACCATGGGCTGAAATTTTGTTCTACCAGTCTCGTCTTGAGGTAGTGTTTGGAAGCCTTTCAGATTTGGTATTTTAGTTATGTCTCAGCGAGGCTCTTGAGATACAAAAGATGCTGTACAAGGAGCTGGTTTGTATTTTACGCTGTGAGTTTTCCCATTAACCTCAGCAGTGCTGTGGTTTCACTCTGTGTGCTGTGTCCTTCCCTGGCTAAAACCCCATAAAAACCCTTTTACACCTGCATCAACAAGTTCAGCATCTGCTTTCAACAGATGACATAAAGAGTTGAGAGCTGGTTTTCAAAGCTGAGAGAGCTGAGGCGTAACTGAAATAATATGAATCCCATCCCCTCTATTGCATTAATAGAAACAGTCCCTTTGTTCAGGCAGTAATAATTTGGTTTTCTTTCATACAAGCAGTGAAGATTCACCACTTTACAATGACCCATGACAGAAAATTAAATATTACTGTTTCTATTTTATAAATATGGAAATTAAATTTAGGGGAGATCGAGTTGTGATAGGGAGGCAATGGGATTATTGTGGATGGGATGTATGGGGTTTTTTTCCCAAATGTAACAATATTTTGCCTCAAAGATTTTGCTGTCTTTACAGTCACTGCTGTTTAACTTTGAGTGATGCCCATGTGAAGGAGATCTGGTAGAACCTGTGTAGGTTTGCCATTCACCAGCTTTTGCCTGCCCATGTTGGGTTCTGTTAAACTCCCTTTGCAGAGGGTTTTAAGGGGGAAGTCTGAACCTCCCTGCTGCTGACTGCAGCTGTTATTTAAAGCTGTGGTGAGGGTGCACAAGGGATGCTGTTGGGTGGTTGCTTTGTTCTTCGTTGCACAGAAGTGTCTGTGCTGCAATGACAGCTTTGTAAATCATAGGTAGTTCCGTTCTCACACCACCCAATAACCTCACAATCTCTCTGTCAGCTTCCTGAGGGCCTTGGGAAGCTATAATCTGCGATAAAAATGGGAGTTGGAATGTTACGTGGATATCAAAGCTGAAAAGTTGGGGCTGGCTGACCTTTTCATTCTGAGCAAATGCACTCATTTCCTTTGCGTTGCTTCGCTGTTTCCTCCTGAAGCTCGGCATAATAGGAAATCCTCCAGGATTGTTCTCCTTAATCAGTGGCTCCATTGTGCCGGCTTCTGTTCCTTCCAGGAGCAGTTTTCCTCCTGGAGCATCACTCTCTGTGCTCTCAGGCTGCAGTGCCCCACAAACTCAGGCGAATTTTAGCACACCAGGGGCAGTGGGTGCTAAATTCAGTGAGCTGTCAGAGTAAAGAAGGAGCCCTCTGATTTTCAGTTCAGGAAAAAAAAAAACCAAAAAACCACCCTCACTGGATTTTTATAACGACATTTCCCAGTGCTTGTGGTTAGGCTTAGATGAATAATGAAAATGAGTGGTTCGTAAATTTAGATTTCGCTTCATTTCCATACGTGGGGGGATGTCATTTGTTGTCATGTCACTGCTAATATTTGCATAGTCATCTGGCAATTATAAAGCAGGCATATGAGTCTTTAGGACAAATGTCTTCTCCAGAAATATATTCTGGAATGCCTGGTAATTATGACTAGCACATCATTTTTCATTTTCTTTTTTATTCCTCTTTGTCATACAGTCAAGAAATTCCACGCTGTGGCTGTGCAGCCCAAACTATGCAGATGGTGCAGCATTTGTATACACACATCTTTCTCAAAATCAGGCAAGTATTTAGAAATAAAAGACTTGCTGGCAATCACCTAGAACTGTTTGGGAAATAAAAGTAAGGCTGAAGTTGCCAAAATAGATTGTTTGTGTTGGTAACCTCGGCTTTGTAAAACACAACATAAACAAAACCAGTGGCAGGTCAGTTCTCAGGAAGAGCTGAGGCTTCACAGAGTCTTATCTTCTGTTTCCTGTTGCAGCACGGAGGTGTTGACATCATGTTCCTGCACATGCAATATGTAAAAATAATAGAAAAAAAAAGCTCAGGGTTCATCATTCTGTTTTGGCACAAATAAATCAACTTCTGCTCGTTGCTATTGATTTTCTGCTGCCCTGCTTTCCTCCACTGGAGTGGGTGTCTGAGGGGAGCCCGGCAGCCTCTGCAGGTGTTTCACAGCACACCCAGATTTTGGCTCTCTTCTGGCTTTCAAGTGCATAATAAAATAAATTATATAAAATAAATAAAACCCGGCAGTGTTCAGGGGGCTTTGGGCAGTGTGTGACCCATTCCTCAGGCACAAAGCTCCATGGGAAGGACCAGAGTGGCAGCGTGGGGGACAACAACAGCGTGAAACCCAGGACAGCCCTTCCTGCATTTCCACTGGAGTCAAATCTCCAGGGAAATGAGGTTAGGGATGGTGATGATGATGATGATAATAACAAATAATGCACGCTCCCCTCGGATCTTGGCTGCCTATCAAGACAGACTTCCTGATGAGGAGATGCATGTGTCTGTCTGCAGTCCCTTCAAGGTATCTGCAAGGCACCATTTTTTGCAATTACAAAGGGCTGCAGATGAGGACATGCCCCGTAAGAGGCAATCCAGCAGCATTTGTCCCAGACTTCTGTCTCTCATTTCCATAATCGTTCTCATCTCAACTCCTCAGACATTAGCAAGCCAAATGTCAGAACAGCTCTGTCAAGTGCTGGCACTGGTGGCAGTGGCAACTCCAGGTTTTTGGTTTTGCTGCTCCTGCTGTGCCTCGTTTGCATGGGGATGAGACCAGGGGGGCACAGTGTTGGAACCCTGGGCACTGAGAATTCCAGGATTTCTGTGCTGACAGGCNGTTGGATAGAAAATTCTGCACTGTGGGCCATGGGTGGTTGGTTATTGGGTTAAAAGTAAAAATAATTTAGGGGTCATTTCTTAATTGGACAGTTTGTGCTTAAAAGACCTTGTAGAGAAAGAAACAGGTGCCATTTTTAGTTTGTTAGCCAGAAGTGCTGTAGAACTCAAGGTTTGTGAGACTACAATATAGACAAAAATTAATAAACATCTGAGTCTGAACAAAAAATACCATCTTGCACATTTAATCCCAATTCTAGAAAAAAAAA
>VWYN01012399.1:428574-440254 GCA_013400075.1 Hippolais icterina
AAACCCCATGCTCCAAACCCAGCCCTGACTCCAGAGATCTCTGGTCTCCATCCATCCTGACTGACCCCCATCCCCACACCCATGGTTTCAAACTCTGAATGGAAGCTGCAAAAGCCCATGGAGACCCTCAGAACCATTCCCTGTGGAATGAGATTCCCCTCTCCCCGTGCTCTGCTGGCTGGCAGTCAGAGCTTTCAATACAGAACGTGTCACGATGGGTAATGCAAGAGCTGCTTATCTTATTCAAGTCCCCAGTGCCTCCAGGGCAGGTGGATTTCTGGGGAGGCGGCCTCACCAACCACGTCAGCAGAAATCAGAACCGCTCCTCTCCCCTTGGAATTACAGCGGCCTGCTCTCGTTCTTGCTGAGCCAGGCTCCCGCCTGATGTCACTCAAATTTTTTCCCCTTGATTCTAACCCACTATTTCCAAACAGATTCCCAAGAAAACCACCAGCACTCCCAACCTGCCCCAGGTGCAGTGCTCGGCACGGAATGCGCTGCTGCCAGTGGCTCTCTGGCCCCCACAGTGACTCCATCCAATATTCCAGTGAATTCCAGAGAAGCTGCACACATTTACTGCAGGCAAGAGCCTGGCCCAGAGCAGAAATTCAGATATTTTGTCACTTTATAAACAAAAGTCGTCGTTCTTTGGCGTAATGCGCCATCCTCCTTTTTCTAAGTAAAAGATACATCACCAAAGCCTCAGGGGGAAGGGCTGTGTGAGTAATAGCCATGGCACAGTCTGAATCCCAACCAGTGTGCCAAACAATATTCCAAGAAAATACTTCTAAGTTACAGGAGTTGCGTAAGGGGGATTATTATTTTGGAAGCGCAGAAAAACCAAGTCCAGTTTCTAAAAAAGCAAACACATATTTTTAGCCTTGCTGGTCTCTTGATCTCAGACTAATGAGAACCATCTGCACTGGGCCTGGCTGGGGTTCCTGGTAAATAACCTTTCACTGCAACATTCCAGATGTTTCAGAGGCTTCTCTGAGGAGCAGAGTTTGTCTCCCTGCCTGTCAGTCTCCCTGTCTGCCTTTCCTGTCCATGTTTACTTCAGGAATACACATTCCTTTAGCAAAAAGGTTTTTTTGTTAAAAATAGCTGCTCAAGATTTTTTGGCTGCTCTTCCTTAGGGTTCCTGATGAAAGCTTTCGTTCCTTAGTGCCAGTGTTGAGAGATAAAATTGGAGATTTGAGAAAGAAGCTACAAGATTTAGACTAAAAACCAAACCAGAAATCAGCTGGAGATGGATTCCTACCTCATCTTGATCCCTCTGAGGATTCCAGCTATTGAACAGACACATTTCTTTTTGGTATTGAGACATTTAAATGTGACAGTCTTTTACGGAATACATGAATGTACTTTTTTCTGAACAAGACATCTCACTAGAAAACCTTTGCAGCTCGTTATGTAAAGGAGCCCTGTGGTTTGCTCTGCTGCCTCTGCTGTGATATATCCTGGCTCTTTCCTATGCAAAGAAAACATCCCCAGACACACGGGTCACTTTTTGTCCCAGCCAAGCTAAGCTGAGCCAGACTGGTGGAAGGAAAATAAGGGCATTTAAAACCATCCTCTGACCTCTCTGTTATCTCCACCCGGAGCCTGCCTGAAATCTGATGTGTTACAGCTCCATTAATGCCGTAACTTGGGCTGGGGTACAATGAGATAAGAAAAGCTCTGGTGTCAAACCTCCTGCTCAGCTCTGGAGCTGCTGTCTGTCCCATCCCCTCACGGGGTGATGAACCCTTCCTCAGGGGTAATTACCCCACAGAATGCACTCTCCACTGGGTAATTCCTTTATCCTAAAAGCTTGGTGTCACTGCTCGGTGTAAAAGCTCTGGAAGGTACAGGAGAGTCTGCCTGGTTTTTTCTGAAGGGTTTGGGGCTGTGAGGCTCCTCAGTGCTCTGCTTCACATGGGGGATTGTGATGGTAATTGCAGCAAACTCCGATTTTCCGAGGTTCTGTGGGCTGGGACACGCAGCAGAAGCGAGCGCGGGGTTTTAGCGAGCGCTCCTTTGTTCTTTTGTTGCCCGTTATCAAATTTGTTTCATAACAAAGGTTTCCTGAGCTTGGGGGTTTTGTGTGTGTTAATACTGGTAATATGATTTAAATATTCTGATGATTCATTTTCACTCCAGAGAGCTGAATCAGCCATGTAGAACATAACTTGCTTCTCCCAAACCGTTACCTTTTCCATTCTTTCTCGTCATTTCTATAAGGGGATGATTCATGCTCCTCTTGTATTTACCATTTGAGAATGTGCCCCACTCCTTTAGCTATTTTCACTTCTTGTTCCTCTTTTTCAAGCAAAAAGAAAAAAAATGAAGAAGAAACAAAAGTGATTGCTGATCGATGAGGCACATCCCACTGCTGAACCTGACACGTGAGCTAAACCTGAACTGGACAGACAGGGAAAAAAAAGAGGAAAAAACTGCCTTGAATTATTAAACTCATCAGAGGCCAAATTAAGAAATTCAGCCACTGGCTCACATTTTATACATTTTTGAAATCCTGTGTGTTCAGATCAGGGGTTGTGTTCAAATAAATATGCTCAAACATATAAAGTATCACAATTTTAATTTTTTGTGTGTGTTTAACAGAAGTCCCTTATTTTATTTGTTATTCAATTCTAAATTGTTTTTTCTCCAGCCTGGTTATGCTTGTGACTGGCTCAACTCATTAACTGGGGGATGGCAGTGCTAATATTGATTGACCTGATTACACGAGAGCATTCTCAGAGATGGCTGTAAGATATATAAAAACACAAGGAAATAACTGTGTCAGGCCTAGGGGAAACACTTGGACTCTTGTCCTCAATTTCCACGTGAGACATTGTGCTTCTCAGTGGGGAGATCAGTTTTAAATTCGAGAGCTTCTCCTGCCTTCCCTCTCTCACTGCCAGCCTCACCAGACCAGGGACCCCCTTCAGCTGAGGCTGGGACCATCCAGGTGGGGATGGGACCATCCAGGTGAGGTTGGGATGATCCAGGTGAGGCTGAGACCATCCAGGCGAGGCTGGGATCATCCAGGTGAGGTTGGGACCATCCAGGTGAGGCTGGGACCATCCAGATNGACCATCCAGGCGAGGCTGGGATCATCCAGGTGAGGTTGGGATCATCTGGGTGAGGCTGGGATCATTCAGGTGAGGTTAGGACCATCCACGTGAGGCTGGGATTGTCCAAGTGAAGATTGGATTATCCAGGTGAAGCTGGGATGATCCAGGTGAGGCTGAGACCATCCAGGCGAGGCTGGGATCATCCAGGTGAGGTTAGGACCATCCAGGTGAGATTAGGATAATCTAGGTGAGGTTGGGACCATCCAGGCAAGGCTGGGATCATCCAGATGAGGTTGGGACCATCCAGATGAGGCTGGAATGATCCAGGTGAGGTTGGGATGATCCAGGTGAGATTAGAATCATCCAGGTGAGGTTAGGACTATCCAGGTGAGATTAGGATCATCTAGGTGAGGTTAGGACCATCTAGATGAGACTGGGGCCATCCAGGTGAGGCTGGGATCATCCAGGTGAGGTTAGGACCATCTAGATGAGACTGGGGCCATCCAGGTGAGGCTGGGATGATCCAGGTGATGTTGGGACCATCGTGGGGCTCTCCGGCTGCTCGTGCCCTCCAGGACATGCCACTCTCACCCAGTTTTCAACCATTTCCATTTTAGGGCTCCCCTCATGCTTGTATGGGTGGCTTTTTTGGGATTTTAATGGGAATGGAGCTCTTTACACCACAGCAGCTGTAAGAAACTCTCTGTCAGAAGTGTGTTCATGCGAGCATCCCTCAGGCTGGGCCTCTCTCTAAACAGAGCTCAGGATTTTGAGCGGCAGCCAAGGTGAAATCACAGCTGGAAACAGGCTCCAAGAGCCACAGGGCATCTGTCCACACATGTGGCCACCCCTCAGGAGAAACGTCCCATGTTTGGGCAAATCCATTTGAGCCAATGCTGCTGTGTGACCTCACTCCTCATCCATCCCCACCAAGAAACAGTTTGTCCAACCCTTCAGAGGACAGCATGAAACTGGGCTCACCTGGAGGTGACATCAGCTCAGCCCTGAGTTTTATCAAGTGGCCCATGAGCAATGTGGGAGGGTCAGGAGTGGCCATGACAAGGCATTTCAGGGACAAAGCAATGGATCATCACATCCCTCTCCTGGATCTCACACCCTGTCCCCCTCGAGTGGCAGAGGGGGTGACTCACCCTGCCCCGTGTGTTCTGGGCTTCTGGAAACAACACCGTGGGCCAAAGTTTGGCTTTTTCCACAGCCTGAAGGGTTTTCATATCCCAAACAGTTCAAGTGTTCTTCTCCCCGATGAGTAATGCTGTGTTTTCACTGACCGCTATTACACACACATCACCTCCCTCCATCACATGAGGGAACCGTGTCATTTTGCAAACATTGTCACAAACTGCAGGGCACAGGATGAATAAGCAGTTCTGAATTTACCGACACGGGGGGATTTTTTTGAACAGTTATGGTTTAAACACCACGGTTGGTTGTAAACACCTTGGGAGCTCAGACTAAGAACAGAAAAAGGTACGAGAGTAACAAAGGGACTCGGCTGGAGCATGTGCAGTGCAATATCCCCTGGAATTTCTTTGTGCCTTGCTTTCCTTACGAGTTTCTTTACTTTTTGACGAGCTCTCATGAAGGGTCGCTCTTGAGTCCCCACACTGAGTTACTCCATAGTCCAGGAATGCAGGAATTGTGGTTTTTGATAACAGAAACCTCACTTTATTTCGGACAGCTTCCACTTGCTTTTGCTGTTGCATCCTCCCTTTCTGTCCCCTCAGCAAACAACCCCTTTTAACGCCATTAGATGTGGGACAAATTCAGACCTGGAGGATGGCAGAAGTGGCACAGGTGAGCAGTGGAAGTACAGCAGGAGGATTTCCCTTGACTCCTGCTCTTCACACCAGGTGAAGAAGAGGGGTTTGGGAAAACCTGAGAGGAGTCCATGGCCCACGGGACTTCAGGAGGAGACAGAAACGCCTTTCCATCAGCCCTAAAAGCCCTGTGTTATCCCAAGCTGGCTTTATCCACCCAAAATTATTTGTGAGTTGGGAGAAGTCGTTGTGTGTGAACATGAAAATCTTTCTCACAGCAGCTGGTCACACTGGCTTTACAGACGGGAAGAGATGGAGCTACCATGAGTGGAGAACAGGTTTGTGGTGGCTCCAGGACAGGGAAAAGATGCCAAACTCCAGCTCTATCCCTTCCAGTTCTGTCCTGTCCTAATGGGCAGAGTAATCCCAGACTCAACATCGCTGGCAAGTTGAGAAGAACAGAAGAACAACCTGCAAGCCGCAGACCCTCAGCAGCTCTTATCTCAATCTTGATGGGGATGGATGTTCTGGGAATGTGAAGCTCTGACAGAGTCACTGCGCCCACAAAACGCTGACATCACCTGACATGCAATAAACCCGAGGCTCATGTTTCTGGGGAGGAGAACACGCCTCTCCCCGCTCCTCGGTGCGAGCGACGTCATTTGTTTTCTATTCAAATTCAGCCTCCTCCCACGGAAGCCTGGCCTTGCCCTGCCAGCCATCAGGAGATGTTCTTGAGAAAATACCCGCCCCAGCAATAGGAAGAATAATTTCCCATAAGTATATTTTATTGTGTATCTAATGCCTTTCATCTTGAGGTAGGAGAACTTTACAAATCCAGCGATTTTGTTGAATAAATACCTTCCTGCCTAGTGCAAGGCATGATTCATAGCAGATTAATAGAGGCAATTAAATGCAAGATTAAATCGCCTCAACCATTTGCCCTACTAAGCTGATCCCAGAGCTGTGAAGTGTATCAGTGCCACTAATTCCCAGAGATTTTTTCCTACCTGAGGCAGGTATTTAACGATTTTGAATATCAAACCCAAGGTATCCCAGGCTGGCTGTGTAATGCCTGTAATCATGTTAAAACGCAGCACTGAGCAACTGGCCCGAGGCAGCTCGGTGATTCAGTGCAGGAGAAAGCAGAACTGACTGGCAGGAGCTGCTCGGGCAGGATTGGGATGGGGACTGTGCTGATGCCTCAGCTTTTATATTTTCAGATTCTGTGTTACCTAGGGATGTAACCTCGTATTACAAGCTCCCTCTAAGGAGCAGTGAGACAAAACAAATCTTTTCCTGCTGGAAGACCAAGGACAACTTTCAGCCCGAGAACACAAACAATGATGGACTGAGGGGTGGAACAAGAAGGATGGGACCTCATGGCCTGGGGCTGGAATTGGACAATTGGACCCCAATATGCAAATAGACCTAAATTTATAAAATGGCAAAATCTCGTGACTGTGGGGCCATCTTTGTTACCACTCTCAGCCCACCCTGGGTGCAGCCTTGCGTAGGCTTCTGTAATGCCCAGGGTAGATCCTGGAGACCTTTTAATAAATCCTGACTTTATTCTCTAGTTTTGCCTAGCCTCTGTTTCAGGTCAGCCTTCCCAAGGCAACAGTGCACGCAGCAAATCCTGGGTTTCAGGCCGTGACGAGCATTTGGTGGGTCAGTGACAGGAATGAAAGACACAGAGATCAGTTCTTGATCAGAAAGCTGAAGCTGAAGCTTTATTTACAATTCTTTTTGTCCCTTTATAGCATGTTTCACTTAAAGGGTGTTCACTGATCAGTCAGGACTGATGTCTCTCCCCCTTTGGCAAACACCAAGTGAAGAAGAGGGGTTTGGGAAAACCTGAGAAGAGTCTGTGGCCCACACAGAATGTTTAGAAAAACAGGGAAGGGTGTTTTAGAAAAGAGGAAAACTGTTGAAGGTTTTCCCTTGGGAAAGGAGCTTACACCTTAGCAAGCTGAATTCTTGAAGGCCCAGAAAATACCGAGCCCACAGGTGAACACACATTTAACTTTAAACTGACCGAGCCCCATAGAGAGGGACTGTAAAGTAATTCTAAATCTGCAGTTGGAAATTTTCTCAGCCCCAGTTTAACGGGTCTCACAATTCGTGTCTTGAGACAGGGAGAGGGGGATTTTTAACCACAAGTTCTAATTTCAGCGCTGCTTCTTTTTGTTGTTACATTTCCCATTTTTATGCTTTTATTTGCACGCAGGTACAGGGTGACACGGTGCTGGCTGCTGGTGGCAAACCCCAGCTGCAGCTCTGGGATCTTCGTGTTTGTTTTGGAGCATTTTGGAGCATTTTGGAGCGTTTTGGAGCATTTTGGAGTGTTTTGGAGAGCTGCCTGCAGTATCAGGAGGAGATGGAGCTCACAGCAGCTCGTGGTGAGGAGCCTGGAGCCCAGGCAGTGCCCACTGTGGTTCACCCTGTGCAGGACTGGCACCCAATGCTGCCAGCTCTGGGAGCAGCCAGCAGAGCAGCTGGGGCGGGCAGGGGAGCAGTGAGCTGGGATTTCCTCAGGCAGGGCTGGGAGAAAAGGGGTTTTCCATTTTCCCCAAAGTCCATCAGGATCCAGATGTGTCCCTGGTTGAAAAACCCAAGCTCTGACATCAACAATTTTCAGTTTCAGAAATAAATATACCAGGCTTTCCAGGCAGATTTTCCTCCTCACTCCAGAGCTGATTTTCATGCTGTTAGGACTTATCCTCCTGCCACCCTATTCCCCCATCTCCTCAGCTCTGAGAAAAAGGATTTGACGTAGTCTGAGCTCGGCCAAACCCTGGCCAAAGGGTTAAATCTTGGGATTTAAATGCATAAAAACCAATGTTTTCATTGCAGTGTGAGTCATCAGTAATTCTATAGTTTGTGTTCTGTTTATTGTGACCTTTTGTCTCTGAATCCTATTTTTGTTTCCTTTTCTTTCTCTTTCTCTTTCTTTCTCTTCGTCTTTCCTTCCCTCCTTCCTTGCTTGCTTGCTTCCTTCTTTTTATTTCTCCCTCTCCCTACGTATCTTTCCTTTCTTTTTCCTTCTGTTTCTTATGAATCTGTGCCTCTGTAAAATCTGTCCAAATATTTACAAAAGGAAATGCTGGGTTGTGAAACTGAATTCAGAGAAAATGTTACACATGCTGAAGAAATGCATCCAGCACCGTTTCCAAATGTTCCCACATGCATTTTTGTCCCGTGTCTCAAGTGTTGGGGCTTGATGCTTCATCTCTTTATTCAGGCAAAACTTGCACTGAAAAGGCAGCGAGATCCAGGCTGGGGTCTGTTCCAGTGGTGCCGTAATTCTGGAGTGGTTCCATTTGATTTTGGCCATGGGTGACTGGTTAAAAAGCCTGAATAACCAGTGTGGCTGGGTAACTGGTTTGTGCAATGGGTCCGTTCCAGGCCAGGGGTTATCGTCACTTGTCACCAAGCTGGGGCAAACTGGCATGGCTGGCAGGCAGAGCAGAACCTCTCTGCAGCTCTGTCATCTCCAAAAAACATCAGCCAGGCTGCACTGGGAGAGCCTTGGTCCCTGGAGGAGCCAGGACAGGTCTCAGGTCCTGCTGAGACAAAAAAACCCGCACTCAGCTGTGCCATGAAGTCATTTTCCCAAGAAATCCTTAACGCTCTCACTCATGTCCTCATGTCCTCATGTCCTCATGTCCTCATGTCCTCATGTCCTCATGTCCTCATGTCCTCATGTCCTCATGTCCTCATGTCCTCATGTCTTCATGTCCTCATGTCCTCGGACATGTTCTGGCAGAGGAACAGGGAACTGGTTAAGCCCCGGGGATAAAGGGAGCCGGCAGTGGGTCCCATCTGCTCACAGAAAAGCGTCACCTCCCACCCCCACGCTCCGTGCTCATGTTTCTATTCTTACCCGCACAAAGGCATCGCGGCCCCGGTGCCAACGGGGCTTGTTTTGGAGGAAAGGGTTAATTTTGTATTTCCTGGCTTTTGTTAGGGCAGGAAAACGAACCCTTTCAGCGAGTCATTCAAGGCTGTGCGAGCTTCTAAAAGCCACTTCAGGCCTGTTTTGTATTCTGCTTTCTTGCATTCTTACGGCAGGTTTATTTAAGGGAAGAAAACAAAAATAAAGCAAGGAAATAGCCAGCCCAGCATCGCGAGTGATTGAGTACACACTGCCACATGAGATGAATTCTTTTTTCTTCCTGATTTACAGCGGGCATAAACAACACCAGATTCAAAAGTCTCGCAGTTACATAAGCGCATCGAAAAGCAATTATCATTGTTGTGGAGGTAAATTCCCTTTGTGCAAAGGCCTCCGTGGGGTGTCATCCCTGCCCTGGCTCAGAGCAGCCTGGCTCGTGTTCAGTATTTGTGTGGTGCTGGTTAACATCATGATGAGAAAAGTGGATGCCATTGGGAGCGCATTGTCCCTCGGCTGGGCAGGTGGCAGGTCTGGAAATTTTGTTAAACTCGGGAAAAATTGAAGATGCCGGACTTGGGAAAAAAGAAATCTCTGGTTTTAGATTTGTGGGGTACTGAGAGGGGTTTAGGACAAGGAGAGAAAAGCCTGTCAGTGGCACAGGGCAAGGCAGGCAGGGGGTGGAATAGATGCTCTTTATTCCCTTCCAGCCCAAACCATTCTGTGATTTCATTATTCTAAGGATGTCCCCAATTCCTAATCCCGCAGGGGTTCTTCACTGTGGCTGGACAGACTTTTTGCCTCTCCCATGCTCCTGCCAGGAGATGCCTTAAATCTCTCCCACATCACACCCCAGAGGAGAAGAGTGAATCGATTCCTGGGTACAGACCCGCAGAAATCTCCGTGTCTGAGGTCCATTTCCTCCAGGAAAAATGATGAACACAGCCCTGTCCTGTGGCCATCTGCCACGCTGGCTTGTGCTGCAAGAAGCTGGCAAGGAATCCATCACGGAGAATTCCTGCTGTTCGTCTCCTCAGAACAATCTGGGCACGCTGGTGTTGGGCAGATGATGTGCAAGGTCACCAGAGCTCGGTGTCACAGCCATATCTCATCTTCTGAGGTGCTGGCTGGGAGCACATCCAAGCTGGAACTGCTGCCACCAGGGGTGAGGTCCCTGTGGTGGGACACGTGTCACCTGCCCAGCTGGTGGGTCCTGCGGGGTCCCTGTGCCCGTGGGTGCTGATGTGATGGAGAGGAGTCATTTCCCAGCACCCGAGTGTGCGAGTGTTCCTCCGGCTTCCAGCCCACTGCTGAAAGAACAACAATAAATAAACAGAATGAAAAGTGCAGCCCCGTGTTTATTTTAAAGGAACGTGTTGAAATAACAGATTCACTTGGAGGCTGCAGTTCTGGCAGGAAAAACTCACTGCTCAGCAGAGCAGAGACAATCCTGTGGGTGAGCCAGAGCTGGCACTCGCCCACCCCTGCCCTTGTCCGTGCCCTCCTCCTGGACCCCCTTGGGAACCTGGAGAACCCTGGAGATCTCAGACACAGAGCCTGGCTGCTCTGGGGTGGTCAAAGCCTGGGGGACGTTGGGAGAGACAGAAAATGTGAGGAGTGATGGGTGGGAGCCTGGTGGGGCAGGAGAGGGGAGCCCTGGAGTGAGGGCGGGTGGGTGCAGAGATCTCCAAAAGGAGCAGCTGGAGGGGGGAAGTGAAGACACAAAACTGCAGAATGGGGTGAGGAAGGAGCAGCAGGGCAGTGTTGGGGGAAGAGGAATTGCTGGGGTGGGATGGGATGCTGGGCAGTGAGCAGCTGGGAGGGCTGGGGACACACGGAGGGGACACACGGAGGGGACACACTGAGCAGAGCAGGGGGAAGTGGCAGCAGCGCTGACTGGAAGCCCTGAGTAAGAAACACCCGAGTGGCTCAGTGGAAGCCAGTCATCCACAGAAAAAAAAAAAGAAAACTTTTGGGAAGTGCTGATGCACCAAAGAGGGGAAAAAAAAATAAAGAGACCTCCCACCAGTGCCCTGCCGGTTACTGGGCAGCCCCAACCCCTGGGGGAGTTCTCAGTGGGGAAAAGTGAACTTTGCATGGGTCTGCTACATTTTTTTTTTCCATCTCCATGAAACATGATGGGAACGACTCTCAAATCTGTGTTTACATTATAAATATATACACAAATATATGTGTACACATCTATATTTATGTGTGGGTTTGTCTGTACATGTAGATCTGCCTATGCATGAATACAAATATATGTATGTGTATGCTGGTTCCTTTATACATATATTTTAGGAGGATAATCACAGCCTCATCCAAAGCTCGACATCCCCGCACTGCTGCTCCTTGCCTTGAATTCTGTGGGAAAGGAGGGAGCAGCCAGTGCTGGGGGGTGGAAGGATAAAGCCAGCCCGGAGAGGTGGGGCAGGGGACGAGGACAGCTGGCAGGGAGTGAGCACAGGGTTGGGGGAGTGTGAATGGGTGGGTGGATGAGAGGGTGTGGAAACACAGAATCATTCGGCTGGGAAAACACCCCTACAATAATTGAGTACAACCGTTAAACCCCGCGTTTTGAGTGCCCCGTGGCCCCATGTACCATACCCAGAGTACATGTGTGTGTTTGGGATATTTCAGAGAGTCACTGATGGGTTTGGGCTGGAACGAACCTTAAAGATCCTCTCGTTCCACCCCCTCACCTGAGCGAATCCTTCCCTCCTCTGCTGCCCGTGCTGGGCGATCAGCCCAGGGCATGGGGGATTTCTTGTGCAGAGTTTTTAATTTAAAAAATAATAATAATAAAAATAAATATATATATGTATACACACACACTCCCATACAGATATATACATTACACGCACACATTTACAGATATATATACATATTTATAAATATATACAGATATATATACATACAGAGGTACACATACATGTTTATAAATATGT
>VWYN01012399.1:440330-502758 GCA_013400075.1 Hippolais icterina
TCTATATATCTCTCTCTATATATCTCGGGGAGCTGTGTGTAGTAGGGCCGTGTCTGCACACGTCTGTGAGTGTACCCGTGTGCACACGCGTGTATAGGTGTGTAAAGGTGTGTGTAGGTGTGTCAATGCGCGCGCGCACGCACACACACACACACACACACACACACACACACACACACACACACACACACGAGCGCGCCCCCGCGCGCGCGGTCCCCGGCAGCCCCGCGGCCGATGACGTCACGCCGGTGGGGCCGGGCACGCCCTCAGCCAGGGTTACGTCACCCTCGGCGGAGGCCCCGCCCCCTCGTTGACACCACGTGACGCGGCCCCATTGAGAAAACGCCGTCCCGCCGGCGCGGCCCCCATATAAGGGCGGGAGCGACGGAGCGCAGCCGGGACACCGGGACACTCGGGGACAGCGACACCTCCGCGCACACCGCCCTGCCCTTCCTTTCCTGCCATCCCTTCGCTGCCCAGCCATGGTTAACCTGCGGGTGTGCGCGCTGGAGTGCGAGGCGCTGCGGGGGCTGCTGCAGGAGCGCGGCGCGCAGTGCCTCGTCCTCGACTGCCGCTCCTTCTTCTCCTTCAACGCCGCGCACATCCGCGGCTCCTGCAACGTCCGCCTGAGCACCATCGTGCGGCGCCGCGCCAAGGGCGCCCTGGCTCTGGAGCACGTCGTGCCCAACGAGGAGCTCCGCGCCCGCCTGCGCCAGGGGCTCTTCCACACCGTGGTGCTGCTGGACGAGCGCAGCGCCGACCTGGAAATGCCCAAGCGCGACAGCACCATGCTGCTGGCGCTCGGCACCCTCTGCAGGGAGGCCCGTGGCGCTCGCATCTGTTTCCTCAAGGGTGAGTGTCCCCGCGGGCACCGGGGGGCCGGGTCGGGCAGCCCCGCTCGCTCCCCGGCCGCACGGCGCTCACCCCGCGCCCTTCTCTCCGCTCTGCCCCCGCAGGAGGTTACGAAGCTTTCTCGTCCGCCTGTTCCGAGCTCTGCACCAAGCCGGCCGCCCCCGCCGGGCTCAGCCTGCCCCTGAGCGCCAGCCCAGCGCCCGGCAGCGCCGACTCGAGCTGCAGCTCCTGCGGGACCCCGCTCTACGATCAGGTGAGCGCCGGGGGGAGCGGGCGGAGCCGCCGCCGCGCCGGGCGGGGAGCGGAGCGGAGCGGGCGCTGCCGCGGAGCTCCGGCCGGGGGTGACCTGACCGGTGCTGTTCCTCTCTGTTTGCAGGGCGGGCCCGTGGAAATCCTGCCGTTCCTGTACTTGGGAAGCGCCTATCACGCCTCCCGCAAGGACATGCTGGACGCTTTGGGGATCACGGCGCTGATCAATGTCTCGGCCAACTGCCCCAACCACTTCGAAGGGCACTACCAGTATAAAAGCATCCCCGTGGAGGACAACCACAAGGCAGATATCAGCTCCTGGTTCAACGAGGCGATCGATTTCATCGGTAAATGAGCTCTCTTTCCATTCCGTGCTTTTTCTGGGTTAATGTCCCCTGGGAAGTGATTTTTGGCATGTTTTTTTCCCCGGTAAATCCTCCACTTGAGGCTGGGGAATAACATTCCACTGGGAAGGTACACTCGGGGAACATTTCCATTAGTTTAATTCTACTCACAGGCATAATCTTAGCTTTGTAGAGCTGTTTGAAATCTTGATTCAAGAGGCACTGGTCTTGCAGAAAGGAGTGAATTTAAGCGGATCAGTATTAAAGTAATCTTGCAAGACTGCTAAAGTGACCTGGAGGAGCTATTAGTATAATTGGAATTGGAGCCCTGAGTGAAAATAGCTGCTTTCCTCAGGACAAAGACTCCCTTTGTCTCAAAAGCTCCGGGTGCACCTATTAGGCTAAGGAAGGGATGGATTAAAGAAATGTAAAACAGCAGTCTGTGCTTTTCCCACCTCTGGAAGCAGTGAGACTTGTTTGCTAACCGAGTGCTTTGATTCTTTCAGACTCTGTGAAGAACGAGGGAGGAAGGGTCTTTGTGCACTGCCAGGCTGGCATTTCCCGCTCCGCGACCATCTGCCTTGCTTATCTCATGAGGACCAACAGAGTCAAACTGGATGAAGCCTTCGAGTTTGTCAAGCAGAGGAGAAGCATCATCTCCCCAAATTTCAGCTTCATGGGGCAGCTGCTGCAGTTTGAGTCGCAGGTCCTTGCCCCCAACTGCTCAGCAGAAGCCGGGAGCCCTGCCATGGCAGTGTTGGACAGAGGGGCGTCGACCACCACGGTCTTCAACTTCCCCGTCTCCATCCCGGTTCACACCACATCCAGTGCTTTGAACTACCTTCAGAGCCCCATCACTACTTCCCCCAGCTGCTGAAAAAGCAGGTGAAAAACGTGGCCAGGAACTCAGACTTGCTGTCTCAGAAGTGCAATAACTACAGGGACAGTGTCACTTGTGTTTTGTGGGGAGTCATTCACGTGTCGTAAATGGAGAGGAGCTCACCCAATGCCAGAGGAACGAGGTGTTTCTGACTTCTCAACGAATGTCTGGATGTCTACACAGATCAAAGGACACTGGCTCTTCCTGAGCTGTCCCTCCTTGTCTCCTGTCTGTCCTAAGCCTGCTCCATGTTTAGTAGCATGCTCACCAGTATTCCCATTCCTGGACACTTTGAGCAACACTGATGCTGTCCCCTTTTGTATGACAGTCTTATTTATTTATTTTTTACATTAGTGCATTGTTGTTGGGTTTTTTGTTCTTTTTTTTTTTTTTTTGCCTTCACAAACGTAAAGTTTCATTTCTAGAGAAACCAAATACCTCAGTATTTTTTGGTACTATAATCCTGTGTGTATATCTGTCAGCTCTTCTTGTTTCCCAAGCACTGACATGAAAGCACCAGGCGAGTGCTTTTTTTTTTTGAGTTGTCAAGGGTTGTATGTTTGCTGATTTATTTATGATGTGAAATAATATATTTCTTCTTATGAAGACATAGTTTTGTTACATGATTATAACTTTTTTTATACAAACAGAATAAATTATGATATTTCTATTCATCTGGATTACATATTCTTTAAAATACTGCATTTCCCAGTCCCAGAACTCATGTGGAAGCTCCAGGGTGAAGAGCTGTAAATTTCAGCTCTTCTGGCCTCGGGTCTTGACTGAGAAAAATGGGTTTAAACAACATAATTGACTAGAAACTACTGCAGGTTCTTAACCTGAGCTTTTCTTTGTCCCCATGTATTTAATTGTGTGCAGTGGCAGGGAGCCAAGGCTGGCTTCTCAGCTGGGAGTGGATTTGGCTGCCCTGATGGCTGTAACAGTTTGAACCAGCTGAGACTTGGGCACTGGGCTACAGTGAATTTAAAATAGTCCTTCTCCTAAGAAGGAGGAATAAGCTTTCTTATTCCTTGTTTACTTTTAATGCTTGAAAGGTTAAGTCTAAAAATTAACCTGTTAGTAACAGATCTCCAAGGCTTGGCACAAACTCCTGGAGTGTTTTTCTTTTTCTGTCCCACCTCCTTAAACCCTTTTTGCAACTCAAAACTGCCTCTGATGCCTGGAGTGAGGTATTTGGCTGGCTGGGCTATCCCTGTAAACAAATCAGAGCATGACAAGGGATCAGGTAACCAGCAACTCACCCATTTTCTTACCCAGACCCAAATAAATTCTTTCCTGCTGGAGATTATCACTAGAGTGACTTGGATCTGGTGTTTCTGTTGAGGCAAAGAGGAGAGTTGGTGTAGCACAGCCAAAGCCAGGCAGGGGAGCTCCAACAGCACCTCTGGGCAGGAACAGGGTGCTGGGCAGCAAAGGGTGCTGGGTCAGAACTGCACCTCTCATGGGCTCTGTGGGGCAGGCAGCATCCCTGTGGTGACATCACCTTCCCAGGGAAGCTGCTGGGTGTGGGATGCAGCTGGAAGCTTGATTTCCTAGGCAGGGTAATGCTGGTAACAGGGAGAGGGATGCTGAGGGAGCAGCAGAACTCTGAGTTTCCCACACTCACTGCAGAAGGGAGCCACCAGTTCTTGTATATCTGATATTCAAAGAGTCACATCCAACTTTTGCCCTATCAGAAATGGTTTTGCTTGGGCACACACAGCAGGTTATGACTGTAAAATCAAGGAATTTAAGCAATTGGGATCTTTGGTGTGCAGGCAAAGGTTTTTTTGAGCACAAAGCAGCTGTGCTGTCGTCACACAGCAAGATGAGCAAAGCACCACAAACTCCTGCTGCAGTCCTGCAAGTTACCTGGGGGATTAATGGTGCTAAAATCCAGGACTCCTCTCCTGGGAGAAGGTGCCCTTGAAGGACGGGGATGATGCATTGCTGCCTCTGAAGTTCTTCCACGTGAGCTGCCCCTCCGAAGCAGCTCTGTCGTCAGCACCGCGCGTCAGCCCTCCCCGACTTTCAACCTGACACCAAGGGAGGGAAAAAAAATGGAGCAGCTAAAAGAGGAGAGATCCCTGGGCACTGAGAAGTCAGAAACTCCTATTTTCCTGAAGTGTACCCAAACCTCAAAGTGAATATCCTCCCCAAAACCTGTCCTGTGCTGCAAATCCTGCAAAACCCCTTTGTCCGTGGAAAATCCCTTGGCACGCTGAGCCTGCCATAGCTGTCCTGATTAAATATGCAAGACTGTCTCTGAATACGTGAGCCTTTTTACACCTGCAGTAAAGGGTGGAACAAACTTTCACCGTCAAAGCAAAGCAGAGCTGGTTCAGTGGAAAAATACAACCTTGGCAACCCTGGCCATGCAACTGATAAAAAAAATCCTGCCTGTTAATCGCAATTCAAACAGAAATCCGCTCCCTGACAGCCGCGGGAGCTTGTTTATGTGCTTCTTGGAACAATAAAACTCATTACCTGGCAGCAGATCAGCTTTTATAACCTAAGCAGGCACCTGACAGAGGGGTGCAAAAGAGAGCTGCCTCAGCACAAAGCCTGCTGTGAACAGCTAGCCAGGGCAGCAGGGCTGCGGGCCCTGCGAGCCACAGAGCACTTCCAGCTCCGACATCCGATGCCCTTTTCCAAGTCTTTATCGGGATCCTTCTGCTGTTCCCTGTAATCTGATTCTGACGCTGCCCAGTCTCAGACTCCTGAGCTCCTTTCGTGGATGGGATCGCACCCAGATCCCAAACATCTCCCGGTGTAAAGAGGAGGAGAGATCAGAATGAGACTGCCAAATGTCACCTCAGTGGGACGTGTTTGGGGAGATGGATGGGATCAGCTGGGGGGTTTGCTGGGGAAGGAGCAGGATGGCTGGCGAGTGAGGGCCAGAGGAGGAGGATGCCTTGGTGGTACAGGCTGAACTTTGTGTAAGAATCTTTACTTCCCACCCCTTTTTTATTCCCCCGGCTCTGCTGCTTTGTTTGATTGGAATATTAAGGCACACAGTTCACCCCGGTTTAGGGCTTTAAATTCCCAATTCTCTGGCTCCAACATGAGTCCCTCATGCTGGCAGGACCCAGCTGAGACCATCCCATGGTATCCAATCCCCAGAATCCCGGCACTCAGCAGGCGTGTGTGGGGCTTTCAGTTCGTATAAGTCTGTAGCTCTCCAGTTGCATACATCCCCATGGAAACCACGAGGAGTTTCCCCTCGGTGAGGACGGCAGAAACATCACTTCCTGCTGCTGACAAACCAATTTGTCATGAAGTGATAAAAAGGCATGTTTTGTGTTTGCAGGAACTGGCTCCGGCCTTTGTTCCTCCCAAGCCAGAGGCTGCTCACCCGCCCCGAAGGCAAACAATGGCCATTGTGTGCCCTGCAGAGCAGCGATGAGGACACACAGACCAGCTCTAGAGTCCCCAAAATGCCACCAAAACACCCCAAATGGAACACGAGTCATGGCAGCACTTAGCACAGCACCCACAGATGTGTCCCCACAGCCCAGGGTGTCCCTGGCCAGCCCACACGGGGACACAGCACGGGAGCCCTGTGTAATCCCCCCAGCAAGATGCAATACTCAGGGGACACAGCCTACCCAGTTATCACATGACAAACAGACCCAGAGCTCCAGATTAGATGTGTCTTGGGTAATCCCCTTGTCTCAAAGCTTTTGCCTGTTGTAATCAGCACTGGAGAGGTGCAGGGTGTACGCAGGCTTAGGGACTATCCTGAATTAGTCACCCCAGGATCAGACTCGCAGGGCCACAAGGATGTGTGATGCTATTGCATTGAAAAAAAAAAAAAAGAACATGATATCCAGATCACACACGGGCAAATCTTGTTGGCCTGGTTACCACCTGGGTTTTTTCCTCTGCCTGGCTCCAGGGCAGCTGAAAGGGCACTGGGAGTTGTTTGGAGATGATGTTTAAGTGCAGCCCATTCCCCATCTCCACAGTCACAGCAGGATGGGGAAGGAGAAAAGGTCATGGTGTGTGACTGTCACAGTGTGGTGAGAAATCACAACACCTCAAACCCCATCTAAACCTCTTTCTTATCCTTTTGGTGGTCCAGCAGCAGTGTCTGTGATGGACTCAGTGCAGCCAGGGAGACTCTGCCCAGGGCCTTGGCTTCCCCAAATCTGCTCCCATCCAAGGCTGAGGGAGGGAGCTTGGGAAAACAATTAAAACATAGGCTCAAATCCACTCGTGCTGAAAGAAGAAATTAGCTCTGAGATTTGTGCTATGTGTGGCTCCTCACAACACTGTTTACTACAGGGCAGAGCCAGAGGCCACATCTGATGGAAGGTGGCAACCCAGAGTGGCATGGCCCAAGTGGGTCCTGTTAGCACCCATCAAGGGTGTGAAAGGTTAAATGGGACCAAGGTATTAAAGGAGAGACTGGGGAAAGGCAGAATTTTCTGACATTGCTGGGAGGACTTTGAGCTGTGGCCCTGGAACCCTGAGCACAACCTCTGAGAGATGAACCCAGGAACTGGAGGGGAAGCAGCTGAATTGCTCTGCTGCTGGGCTGGGTGAAGGATTCCTGCTTTTGGGAGCTGTTTCCCACTCTGGAAGTACAATTGTACAAACCTGTGCTTGTCTGGAGAGCAGTGCCAAGGTCCTACCTGGACCTGACACTGTCAGTCTGGCACAGAGCAACTTGGCTCTGTTATTGTAAGAAAAACAGCCAAAACCAGGGCAGAAAGCAGCTTTGTTTTTTTGTCTTTATATGGTGTGGGCAGCCTGTCCTCCAGGTGCGGGCTTGAATTTTTTTTCCCCTCACCGTGGGAGTCTTCACTTCCAGTGTTTTGTAGCTGCCTTGTGTGGCCTCTCTTCCCCCTGGCTGTGCCAGGCTGGCTGTGCTGAGCCACAAGAAGGGGCTGAGGGTGGCTGAGGGTCTGGGGATGTAGGGCCTCAGGTGGCTGAGGGCCCAGGGAGGTTGGGCTGAGGGCTTGGGGAGGTTGAGCCGGGGGTGGCCGAGGGCCCGGGGAGGTTGGGCTGAGGGAGGCTGAGGGCCCAGGGAAGTTGGCCTGGGGGTGGCTGAGGGCCCGGGGAGGGTGGGATAATGGTGGCTGAGGGCACAGGTTGGTTGGCACAAGGGTGGCTGAGGGCCTGGGAGAGGGGGCTAAGGGTCTGGGGGTGGCTGAAGGCTCAGGGATGTTGGGCTGAGGATCTGGAGATGGCTGAGGGCCTGAGGAGGTTGGGTTGAGGGTGGCTGAGGGTCTGGGGGGCTGAGAGGGCCAGGGGAGGTTGGTTGGGCTGAGGGAGGCTGAGGATGGCTGAGGGGGTGGGTAGGTTGGTATGAAGGTGGCAGAGGGCCCGGGGAGGTTGGGTTGAGTGTGGCTGGGGGGGGCTGAGGGCCTGAGGAGATTGGTTGGGCTGAGGGGGGCTGAGGGCCTGGGAGAGGGGGCTAAGGGTCTGGGGGTGGCTGAAGGCTAAGGGATGTTGGGCTGAGGAGCTGGAGATGGCTGAGGGCGTGAGGAGGTTGGGTTGAGGGTGGCTGAGGGTCTGGGGGTGGCTAAGGGCCAGGGGAGGTTGGTTGGGCTGAGGGGGGCTGAGGGCCTGGGAGAGGGGGCTAAGGGTCTGGGGGTGGCTGAAGGCTAAGGGATGTTGGGCTGAGGAGCTGGAGATGGCTGAGGGCGTGAGGAGGTTGGGTTGAGGGTGGCTGAGGGTCTGGGGGTGGCTAAGGGCCAGGGGAGGTTGGTTGGGCTGAGGGGGGCTGAGGGCCTGGGAGAGGGGGCTAAGGGTCTGGGGGTGGCTGAAGGCTAAGGGATGTTGGGCTGAGGAGCTGGAGATGGCTGAGGGCGTGAGGAGGTTGGGTTGAGGGTGGCTGAGGGTCTGGGGGTGGCTAAGGGCCAGGGGAGGTTGGTTGGGCTGAGGGGGGCTGAGGGCCTGGGAGAGGGGGCTAAGGGTCTGGGGGTGGCTGAAGGCTAAGGGATGTTGGGCTGAGGAGCTGGAGATGGCTGAGGGCGTGAGGAGGTTGGGTTGAGGGTGGCTGAGGGTCTGGGGGTGGCTAAGGGCCAGGGGAGGTTGGTTGGGCTGAGGGGGGCTGAGGGCCTGGGAGAGGGGGCTAAGGGTCTGGGGGTGGCTGAAGGCTAAGGGATGTTGGGCTGAGGAGCTGGAGATGGCTGAGGGCGTGAGGAGGTTGGGTTGAGGGTGGCTGAGGGTCTGGGGGTGGCTAAGGGCCAGGGGAGGTTGGTTGGGCTGAGGGAGGCTGAGGATGGCTGAGGGGGTGGGTTGGTTGGTACGAAGGTGGCTGAGGGCCTGGGGAGGTTGGTTGGGCTGAGGGTGGCTGAGGGTGTCTGGTGGGCCGGGGGTTTCCTGAGCAGGATTCTCAAGCTGTAGCATTTGCATGCATTTCCTGATGATGACTCGCCCTGGGTTTCCCCTCGAAGCCCTGGCACGAAGGGGGAAGGGGTGAGCTCAGACACCGTGGGCAGCTTCCAGCCCCACTCCTGGCACAGGGGTGAGCTCCAGGTGGGCGCTTAGCCGTGGTTTGCTGCCGCTTTGGGGTTTGGAGGTGCTCTGAGAGCCAACAGAGAAGATGCTGGTGGATGTACTGGGTGTATGGGAGGGGGGTGAAGCACAGTGGGCATCAGGAACCCCGTTAGAGCTCACCCAGGTTTTGGTTGGTGACTCAGGCCTGTAGGAACAGTAATTTCATCAGCCAGTTCATTCCAGTCTCCTTATTGTC
This sequence comes from Hippolais icterina, assembly GCA_013400075.1. Lineage (NCBI taxonomy): Eukaryota > Metazoa > Chordata > Aves > Passeriformes > Sylviidae > Hippolais > Hippolais icterina. Next base: position 449,362 of record VWYN01012399.1, read on the forward strand.
CACACCATGTTGGGGCTATCATGAAAGCCACAGAAAACGCTTTATTTCTCATCAAAGGGTTCTGTATGACACTAGCCCCTCTCATATCAATACATTTTCATCCCTAAACTATAGGCCACGTTTAAAAATAAACTCCCAGAGGACTCTGATATGACGTAGCTATCTTCTAACTCAGTAACCAGTTGGCTACAAATTAACAAGTTCTACTTACTTACTACACAATGTATTTTTTTTGAATTACAGTCTGTCTCAGTGCCAAATCCAACTCCCACCTGTACTCAAATAATAAACTATAGTGTCATTTTTAGACTTCTAATTTCTGAGATAATTTAGTTTTATTTGAAAGGAGTTTATTTTTGTTCTCCAGCAGTTGTGGTAGAGATGGCTAATGATGACTTTTTCCCAGGTCTTTTACGCACTGGGAAGAAGTGTTTTATTTTCAGTATATTCTCAAAATTCTTGTCAAAATATGATCTATGGTAAAATTTTCACACATCAGTATCTTGCTCTTCTTTCAAATCTTGTTAAGGTTTTGTTAATTGGCAGCTGGGTCATAGCACTGTGTGATTTTAATGGCAGGTTTTTCTAATTTAGGGAGGATATAAACTGCAGATGTGTATTAACTCTAACAGCCTTTCCTGATACTCTGTAATACTTACAAACCAACAGGTAACTTCTGTCCTTTCTTATCTTCTGCAATGAAATCTTGATGATTGCAGAGATGTATTTCAGGGATTTCTGGTGATAACTTCAAAATTACATCAATTGTTTGCTGTCCCAAAGGCATGTCTGGTTTTCTCTCTGTGACAGGGACAGGACCCAGGGAAGGGCTGGAGCTGTGCCAGGGCAGGTTTGGGTTGGATTTTGGGAAAGGTTCTTCCCCCAGAGGGTGCTGGCACTGCCCAGGTCCCCCAGGGAATGGGCACGGCCCCAGAGCTCCAGGAGAGCTTGGACACCGCTCCAGGGATGCCCAGGGTGGGATTTTGGGGGGTCTGTGCAGGGCTGGGAGCTGGGCTGGATGATCCCTGTGAATCCCTTCCAGCTCAGGATATTCAGTGATTGTAAGAATCCATCCTGCATATAAAATACAGGACAGAAAGGTGGGATCTCTGCTGCTTTTCAGCAACACAAAATGCTCACAGAACTCACTCCCGTTTGCCAGAGATGCTGCTGATATAAACAAGTGGCATAAACTCCGTGGCTGGTGAATCTTTCTATTTTAATCACCTAGGTACTGGTTTCAATGTTACAGGATGTTTTCTTGGTTTTGTTGTTAAAACAAAGCCTGGAGTCCTCCGCGTGTCAGCTGCGATAGCATCAGCTGTGAACTCGGGCTGTGTCTGGGCACATGTGGCATTTCCCCGGTGTCACTGGGCTGTGCTGGGAGAGCAGGGCTCCCGGCTGATGGTCTGGGTGCCAGCCTGGAGGGGAAATTTAGCTCAGTTACACAGAAGGAATTGTTTCCTGTGAGGGTGGGGAGGCCACTGGATCCCTGGAAGTGTCCAAGGCCAGGCTGGGTGCAGCTCTGAGCACCCTGGGAGAGTGGAAGGTGTCCCTGCTGTGGCAGGAGGTGCAATGAGATGATTTTTAAGGATTTGCTTCCAACCCAGGCCATTCTATGCTCCTGTAACCATGGGCACTTCTCCCACTCCCAGCTCTGGGTGGGTGGGTCACACCTGGCACCTCAGGGCAGGAGATGACCACTAGAAACACCTTTGGAAACACCTTTAGTCCTCGCTGGTGGCTGAGAATGAAGAACCCGAGTGCTCAGGGCTTTCCAAGGTGCAGAAATGCATCTGTAGCACCCACTGAGATTAGCACAGGGTGAGTGGAACAGCCGAACCGGTCAAAATTGAACCTCTCTTGGTTGCTGTAGCTTGGCTGGAGCCTCTGTTGCGTCACCAGGACGCTCTGAAGGATTTCTGGCTGCCCTGGGAGCGAGGAGCCAGCTGAACAGAGGGATCGAACAATAGCTCCCACCCTTTCCTACTGACGGGGAGGAACAGAAGGGAACAAAGCTGTTCGCAAGGAGAGAGAGAAAAAAAAAAATCCTTTCGTTGGTTCTTTCGCTCTTCCGACTCCATTAGAAGATTTTCCTCCCTCAGGGAGCCAGCAGACATCCCAGCGTTGAGCAGCCCCAAATTTCAGCACCTTTCTCTCGTTTCTCTCGATCCTTTAAACGCCTTTCTGCGGGCGCCAGCGAGGATGGGTGTTTATAACTCCTTTTGTTCCTCTGTTTACAGCTTCCCTTCCAGGCTTTCGGGGATGGCTGACGTCAGGATGCTCCTTTTGGGCTCCTCTGTACTTTTATCTGGTGTTAATGCCTTCCATGAGCCGCAGGAATGCGGAGCGTGGGGAGAGGGGTCCCGCCGAGGGCAGGAGGGAGCCGGCAGCGCTCCGCCGGGCGCAGCGCCGCGCTGCCCACCCTGCTGTCCCTGCCAGGCACCAATTGGCCTGCTGGGCAGCACCATGGTCATTTATGGCCTTGCGAGGGCAGGACCTACCCCCTAGCACCCTGTCCGTCTGTCCTGGCAGCTGGCACAGCCCCGCCTGGCACCGCCGGCTGCTATTTTTAAGGCGCCCGGGCTGCGTCCCAAGTATAGCGCGCTCTATTTCTGGTGCAAAATGATCTTCCTGGGTGGGGGGTGCGCGGATGGTTTTTTGTGTGATGAAACTCATGGGTTTGGAGGCAGGGAAAGAGAGAGAGAGAAACATCTGGGCACAACTGGAAGAGAGGCACGAGAAAAAGCAGGGAGAGCTGGTGGCCGTGAAGGTCTCGTCCAGAGGGAGAGCTCTGTTCTCCAGCGCTCCCTGCCAATGGTTTGCTCATGATCAGGAGTCAGAAGGGCCTGGGCTTGGTTTACAGCCGGGGTTTGTTGAGGTCGCTGGAGGGCTTTGCATCTGTTTGAAATGGGCTGCTGGGCAAGTTTGAGATTCCAAAACATTTAACGAGGCTGCAGGGGATGAAGAGGGATGCTAAATGCAGAGCAGTAAACTCGCTGGTTGCTTTCGCCAATTTTGGAGCCATTTCTCACTCCAGATCGACCAGATCTCAGGAGGAGCAGGATGCCATTTGTCCACCAGGGCTTAAAGAAATTCCTGACAGGAACCAAAAGGAGTTGCTGGTTTACTGCACTCCCTGCAGTGATACCAAGAGGCCCCAAATAGCACTGCAGACTGATTTAGAGAGGGGATGTGACATTCCTGGGGTAGCAAAGGACAGCTCTGCTCCTGCCTCCAGGTGCTGCAGCAGGCCCTGCCAGGCTGTTCACTGCAGGAACCTATTCCCCAGGCAGAAAGGGATGAGCAGGGCCATGGACTGGGCTCCTCGTGGCTGTGGGTTCTGCCAGTGCAACATCTGAAACCGCAGGTCTGAAGTGTTTCCTCTTGTGACACACAGGTGGGCTGGTGTGACACACAAAGGCTTCTGAGAAGATAGAAAAGGATGTAAAAGAGTTTTCTTTAAGGTTTAAGAAGAATTTGCCATTCTTAACTTTTTCAGTGCTTCCTAAGGACCCACACTGCAATGATAAGTGGCACAAAAATGTCACAATAATCATGGTGCTAATCCCAGTCCTGTTCCTGAAACCTGCTGTTCTCTTACCTCCTCCCACATGTGTACCAGGAAGGGCTTTTCCTCAGCCATAAATTCAAAGTGGGAATAATTGGTTTTTCCAAAGCTGGCAGCTTTTTCTTTGTGATGTTCATTTGGAGGAATATTTAGTGGGTTTGAGACTGGATGAAATGTTTCTGACTTGTGTTCTCACCTAGAACCAGGCACTCACATCCAGCTGGGGTCATTCAGGGAGTGAGTTCTCTGTTTCTAAGGGCTATTTTCTGGGAGGTCTCCACCCCCAACGAACCAGTCCATGCTGAGCTGTGCAGTGCTGCAGATGGATTTCTCCTCTCTTACAACAACCTGGGACACTTCTCTGCCACGGGCAGGAGCTGCACGTGGTGCCACAGCACTTCCAGTTCCTTATGGAAGGGGGAGGCACAGAAATACAGAGGGAAGGAGCAGCTGGGTGCAGGTGAAGCTGCAGAGCCGGGTGTTAAATGTTGGTGGATGAAGGATCCAGAGCCTGAAATCTGTCACAGTGCTTGCCCAGGCCACTCACCAGCTCTGGCTGGTTTGTTGCTGCATTTCCCCCTTCCCCTGCACGAGCCAGTTTCCATTCAGGGCCACAGTTTAACCCTTGGTGAAGAGGTTCTAATTCCCCACTGTTTTGCCCTTCCCACCATGACATAAGCGGAGATAAAATATCACCACATCAGAAGTGGCACCAGCTGCTCTGGGCTGTTCCCATTTCAACCTGGCTTTCTACCAAATGACCAGCCCTGGAGATCTCAATTTCCTCACCCTGCTCCTCCTCCCCTCCAGCCAGGGTCTCTGAAAGGTAGCTAAGGACATGAGAAATGGCTTTGTGAGGAGTGTGGTGGCAGCTGAGCAGCCACTTGTCACGGCCAAAGGCGCGGGGCGGTGTTTGCAGAGGGGCTGCGCTGTCTGTCCCGTTGCCTGGTGGTTGTTGTGATCTGTTTATCCTCTTCCTGAGCTATAGGAACTGCTGTTCCCTTGTGCTGCAGAGCTCAGGAGAGGCGCTGGAGCTCGCTGGTTATAAAAAGTGGTGGCCCAGCTGCTGCTCTGAGCATCTGTGGGAGCAGCTTTGCATCTGGGGGTGCAGAGCCCGTGTGGGTGCCACAGGGGCAGCTCTGCAGATGAGCAGGTGGTGCCTGTGCCAGCAGGGAGGCTCAGGGGTGACCTTATCCCTCCCAGCTGACAGGAGGGTGCAGCCAGGTGGGAGTCAGGCTCTTCTGCCAGGGAGCAAGTGACATGGGACAATAGGAAATGGCCTGAAGTTGTGCCAGGGGAGACTCAGCTTGGACAGCAGCAGGAATTTCCCCATGGAAAGGGTGCTCAGGCCTTGGAAGTGCCCAGGGAGGTTTGGATCCCCATCCCTGGAGGTTTCCGAGGAATTCCTGGAGGTGGCACTGAGTGCTCTGGGCTGGGGACAAGGTGGGCATGGGGCACAGGCTGGATTTGCTCGTCAGTGATTCTGGGCTCACTGCCTGCCCAGGACCTGGTTGCTGCCTCATTCCTCCCCCTGCACATGGGTGTGGGTGTGTGTGGGACCCCTCAGCCTCCTCCTGCTGCCCACGTGGACAAAGTGGCCGTGTCACACCCGTGCCCACCCAGCCCCTCTGCAGGGATGCAGCAGCTGGGAGAAGAATCAGCTGGGTGTGTTGGATTTCTCCTCTCACAGAAAGGAGGAGGAGATGCTCACCAACAGCCAGACCCACCCTTGGAGGTGTTGGCTGTGCCGGGAACCCCTGACATGGCTTTACAAGGACTTTGGCCACATTTCTGGGAGCAGCACGAGCACCCCTGGCCTCTCCTTAGCTCCCCATCACCCCCGGGGAGCAGCTGGCTGCCTGGCTCCGTGTATTTCCTCTCCTCCCCTGTTTCCTCCGGAGAAGGAGCCGTGGCTGTGGGGCTGAGCACACAGGATCGCTGCAGCAGAGGGGCTGTGCGAGCCTTGCTGCCCAGCGGTGACGTCGGTGCTGCTGCAGGAAGGAACAGCGAGTTCCTGAGGGGACATTCCTGCCATAGCTCCGCGGGGCCCTGTCCCCTCCCCGCTCCTCCGTCTCCAGAGGCTGTTATTGAAAACCATTTCCATGGCACCTTTCCAGGCCCGTATTCCTTTTCACACGCCAGGGCTGGATGCAAACCCCCCCTCCTTGCCCCGAGCCTGCATCCAGAGCCTTCTCTCAGCGGCTGTACTTTTCCAGAATGTGCAGGACGGAGCCCCACGGCTTCCTTGAGGGCTCCTGGAAAGCAGAAGGGAGGCACAGGCTGGTGCTCAAACACAGATCCCCCACAAGTAAAAGCATCCACGTCCTTGTGCCTTCACCCCTCTCGCTGCTCCTTAACTGCTGATTAAGGTCTAATGAATGTCCGGAGATTGCTTTTCTAGAAACCACTTAAAAAAAAAATAAATAAAAATTCTGTTGCTCAGTTTTCAGTCTGCAAATAGGGTCCTTTTTGCAGCATTTTTCATTTACTTCGCAAGACCACAAATGACTTTTTTGGCCAGCAGCACTTGAGCAGCTGTAGGGAAGTCAGAGAGGGGAGAGTGTGCTCATCCCTGCCCCATCTGCCTCGTGGGGCCGGGTCTGGCTCTGCCAGCTCAGTGCAGTGATGAGGCTCATCTCTGGATCTGAGTATTTCTGCCCTAGATAGCCACAGCCCTGAGCTGTCTGAGGGATTTTTACCCACACAACACACACCAGGTCCCTCTGAAATGCGGCGCTTGAGGCTGAAACTGAAAGTTCGGAGAGAATTAGTCACTGCTGTACCCTGGAAACGTTGGCAAAAACCAGCCTCAAACACGAAGGCGAGGGTTTTGCAATCCCAGCAGCAGCTCTGAGCCTCTCCTGACACACAGGGAGCTGCTGGTGGGGCACCCCAGCTCCTTCCTCCTGCCGAGCTCCAAGCACAGTGGTGGCAGTGGGGTGATGAGGGGCTGGGGGCTCAGCCCAGCACCCTCCTCTGCATCAGTCCCAACCAGACTGGGGGTTTGTGTTGTGTGTCTGCCCCGTGGAGCAGCAAATGCAGCCCTGAGTGCTTTGGGTGACAGGGTTTGGGTCCCCACAGGGTTCCAGGCCCATGGGAATGCTCTCCACCCACAGTGCTGCTGGTCTCAGAGAATTCCAGAATCATTTAGGTTGGAAAAGAGCTCCAAGGCCAAGCTGTGCCTGATGCCCACCTTGTCCCCAGCCCAGAGCATTCAGTGCCACCTCCAGCCCTTCCTGGGACACTCCAGGGATGGGGCTCCAAACCTCCCTGGGCACTTCCAAGGCCTGAGCACCCTTTCCATGGGGAAATTCCTGCTGCTGTCCAAGCTGAGCCTCCCCTGGCCCAGCCTGAGGCCGTTCCCTCTCCTCCTGTCCCTGTGCCCTGGGAGCAGAGCCTGATCCCCACTTGCTGCACCCACCTTATCCCAACCTCAGCTTTGGAGGGTGCCAAAAATTCACTTGGGAAGTTTTTGAGCTGAACTCCAGCTGGTTTGGTGACCACAGCCTTCCCTAAAAAGTTTGCCTCTCTTCAAAATGTGGAGCTGCAGCTTTGTTTCTCCCCTGCCAGGCTCTCTGCGGGGTGTGAGGAGGGGGCTGTGGGGCAGGGGTGGCCCCACGCTGTCCCTGCAGGGCTCTGGGGCTGGTTTGACTCGTTCCAGATCCTCAGGGTTCACGTCAGCGCTGGCAGCAGGAGCCGTGCTGTGCTTAACCACCACAAAACATAGCAACAGCACAGCAGCGCTGGCACCCGCGCACGGGGGGGAGGAAAAATCACACAAAATCAACATGAAACAAAACCAAACGGGTTTTTCAGGCTTGCCTGGGCTTCACGGCGCAGAAAAAAAGGCAAAGCTTCCAGGAAATGGATGAAGGCCTGTGAAGGGATTATTATGGATGCTCTGAAAAATCCCACCCCTTTCATCAGGGAGGGTTTGAGGCAGGGCTGCTCTGCTCTGGGCTGGCAGGGCAGCTCGCTGGCCCTGCTGTCCCCTGGAACCGGCTGTGCAGGCAGGGCAGGAGCCTCGGTGCTGCCCCGTCCTGCTCTGCCTCCTCCCCTGCCAGCTCTGACCTGTTCACTGCACTTGGGCACGGCTCTGAGCCTCTGGGCACGGATCTGCTGTGCCCCCCAAGCCCTCACAGGACCCAGGGGAGGAGCAGGGGGTGAGTTACATCAGGAGAGGCATAGAATGGTTTGGGATGGAAGAGATCCTAAAGATCCTCTCATTCCAACCCCACTGCCACAGACAGGGACATCTTCACTAGACCAGGTGGCTCAGCTCTCCAACCAGCCTGGCCTTGAAGGGCTTTGAAGTCCTGGAATCCGCTTCAGAAGAAGGGGAAAAGCTGTGGGGAGCTCCAGGGAAATGTAAACCCCCATCCGTGTCACATCTGCCTCTGCAGTGGGCCCAACCTGGGGTCTGTGCCTGGGATCCTGCAAATCCTGACCTGAGGGGACTCTGACCCACATCTGTAAGAGAAAGACAAGTCCTTGTGTGAGCAGACACCACCCTGCTCACCCCCAGCCCTCCTGGGCAGGACATTGCCTGGCACCTCCTGCCAGCCCAGCGATCCCAGTGCTCCTTCCAGAGCAAGGAAACTGGGATCAGAATCCTTGGCCATTGCAGGCTTGGCACAGGGAGGCTGCTCATCCTCTGTACAACTTTCTGGGACAAACCTGAACAGTTTTGGGTGGCAGAGAGCAATGGGAGGATGGAGAGAGGCTGCAGGTGGGGCGGGGAAGGCAGCCCTCACCCTGGATCCTCTGCTCAGAGCAGGTTCCTGCACTCTGTGGGTGGCCAGGGAGGGAAAGGCAGCCCTGATCAGTCCACCTGACAGCTCCAGGACTGACCATGCAGCAGCGGCTGAGGTTAATGCTCTCATAATTAGCAATAGAAAAAAAACCAGGCACTCCTTTAAGAACTTGCGCAATCGAGCTCCCCTGACCCTCCTGGCCATACATTCTGGGGTTTGCTGAGTGCTGCAGCCACAGCCGAGTCCTGCAGGGCTCCTGGGGCTGGCTGGACATTCGGAGCCTCCCGCTGTGACTGCCGGGTCTCGTATTTTGAAGCGGTGCACAGGAGGAGGATGGATCAGCTTTCCTCCTGTGCCTCCTCCCACATACCTTGGTCATGCTACCTCCAGCACTTCCCCTTCCCACACCGAGCGAGCTCTTGGCAGGTTATGAGTAGCCCACAGTGCTAATTTTATTCGCTGCTTGATCTTTTTTCTGGACTTTTCTGGCATTTGCTGGGTAGAGCAAGGCCCTTTCCTCGGTTTGTCCCAGCTGTGCTGTGTCTGTGTCACTTTTGTCACTGAAGAGCTCTTGGAGCTGTGTGTTCCATGACTCTGGGAAACAGCTTGGACAACTCAAGGCTTTCACAGTGAAATCCTGGATGTAGAGAGAACCAGGGGAGGAGAAAACCAGGTTGTGACTCACTGACCTGCACCTCCAGAGCGTGGTGGGACCTTGACCGGCCATCTGGAGCCTGTTAGAGAAGGAGAAAAAAACAACCCAGGTGGCTCTTTTCAACCAAAATTCTGCCACCTGAGGGGGCCGTGCCGGTGTGGAGGGGGGTGTGGGAGTGCCAGGAAGGTGGTGCAGGGCAGTGCCTGGTGTGTCAGTGAACACGGTGTCACTGGGATGTCACTCAGCAGACGTTGCGTCAGCGGTGGCCAGCGCAGCGGTGCCGGTGAGCTCAGGCTTATTCACACCAAAGTCACATCTGCTGCAGAACCTGCTGTGCCTTATCAAGGAGCTGAGCCTCCAGCACCTCTGCACAAAAGGCAGAGAGGTCTGAGTCATGGGGTAACCTGTTAAAAATCACCCAGGAATCAATGGAGGGGAGAGAGGGATGGGAGGAAGTCAGGCTCAGGTTGCTTGAGTAACCCTGCCAGGCCCCAGGCACCAAATGTCAGAGCTTTTATCAGCTTCCACTCACTCTGAAATATTCCTTAGCACATTTTCCACCGTTTGTTTCCATTTCAGATGAGAGTCCACTAAATCCTGTGACTTACTGCAGTGATGGAGTGACTCATGCTAAGCCAGAGCAGAAGCTGCCTTCAGACACCTCACACATCTGGACTTCCAGCCCCGTTTGAAGCTGACTCTTAAGCCTTGAAACCTGCAGCACCACCCACTCTTCCGTGGCACTGAGGGATGTATCTTGTGTAATAAACAACAAATTTTCTAGCTACGATGAGAAAATGTCACACCTGGATTTTCAGTCTGGTAACAAAACAGTTGAGAACCTCCTTAAGAGGTAACAAGAGTCACAATCAGAGATATTCATCTTGTCCAGCTTTGCTGTCACTTTAGCCAGAAGTTTTTTGGGTTTCTTTTTTAGTTTCCATCTCATATGACAACCTCTAAAATAGCTGTGGCAAAACGAGTAAATAAATAGCTGCCAGCAGTTTAAATAAGGCTACCTTGCTCATTGTGGAAGGATCTGTTTTCCTCCACAGAAATCTTTTTCCGGGCTGAATTTTTAAGGAACTGGGACGCTCATCTGCGAATTCCTGGATATCGTGAGGCCACAGTGGTGGGGCTGTGGGGAGCTGCCAGATGGGTTTTTTGTGGATGAGGGAATTGGATGAATGGATCCAAGGAATTTCTCTTGCTGTGGCCTTAGGGAGTGCAGAGTCCTCAGGGCAGTGCCTGTGCACCTCCTGCATCCACTTAACACGAAATCCCCCGGCCAGAAATGGGCATGTCCAGCCTTGAGCGAGCTCTAGGGTGAAAAGGGACATAGAAACATCACCCCGTGGTGCTCAGCCCGATAAATCCCGGAGCTGTGGCTGGGAGGCGTCGGGTACCGCTCCGTGAGCCGTGTCTGTAATGACAGCGAGTCCCGGGTGTCTGTGCCCTCTGCTGGGCTGCGGCCACCGCTGCGGTGGCTTCGGAACACTCTGGGGGACAAATCTGCCACCAGGGTGGGGAACTGCCCGTGACCTCATTTCGTGCGGCCTCGCAGACTCGTGGGTTTGCCTTTCCTTTTGGTTTTCCGCGCCCTTATCGGGTGACATTTAGGTGTGTGCGGAGCTGCCAGGGTGTCTGACAGGTCTGCTGTGGCCTCGGCGGGGACATTTGTGCCCTCCCTGCCCTCTCGTGTGGCGGGGAACGTCCTTCACAGGCGGCAGGTGAGGGATACCTGCACAGCATCCCCTCCCTCCTGCAGGGCCCGTGGTTACTCCAGAGAATTTCTCCGTTATCCAAGCCTTCCCCGGGCTTTTCGACACCTTAAAAACGCTCTAGTGACATGAAAGCGTTCAGCTTTGTCTGGGAAGGACCCTGGACAAGCTCAGGGGAAGGATGTCACCCTTTTTCGGCTGCAGCTGCTGCCTTGCCGTCGTTTTTGCGCAGCCAGAGAATCGTGATTCCCCTCCAGAGATAAACTGGGAGGGCTGAGGGTGTGCGTGCGGCCACCAGAACTCACCACCAGCCCCTTCCCGCCAGTTAAACCCAGAGAAAAACTCCTCCTCTTGTCTGACAGTGCTCGCCCCGACCATTTTTTGTGAACCCCAACCTTGTAAATCGCTGTCCCAGCGGAGCCCGGGATGCGCCGCTCCCGGCGCTGCAGCTCGGGCTGTTCGTGGGGAGAAGCTCCCCTCTAGCGGGGAATTCCTGCAGCGGCTCCCGGAGAGGAGAGCGGCTGGAAAACCCAGCGGAAAACAACCTGGGGGTGCTGGGGAAGCGGCTGAGCAGGGGCCAGCAGCGGGGGTGTCGGGCTGTGCTCCCAGGGAACAGGGACCGGAGGAGAGGGAACGGCCTCAGGCTGGGCCAGGGGAGGCTCAGCTTGGACAGCAGCAGGAATTTCCCCATGGAAAGGGTGCTCAGGCCTTGGAAGTGCCCAGGGAGGTTTGGATCCCCATCCCTGGAGTGTCCCAGGAAGGGCTGGAGGTGGCGCTGAGTGCTCTGGGTGGGGACAAGGTGGGGATGGGGCAGGTGGGACTCGGTGATCTTGGAGGTCTTTTCCAACCTCAATAATTCTGTGAAAAATTCAGAGCAGAGGCGTTGATTTTGTCTCTGCAGACCCAGCACGAGGGGGTCCATAACTGATTATATTGTCTGTAACGAGAACAGTGAGGATGCCATGTCCTTACAACTGTGTTTTCAGAGTATTAATTTTCTTTAAAATATTTGCCTGTTTAACTCCCTCAAGCATCCTGAGGGGAAAATTCAGTGTTGTTGTTACCTGCTTTTTACAGAGGAAAAAGAGAAAAGTAGGGGAAAAGAAAAGCTTTTTACAGAGAAAACGCTGGAGAAGGAGGGGAAGAACCTTGCCTGGCCAAGTCATTCAAGGTCAGGATTCAAGTGATGCTGGAGGGAGCCTCACTTGGATCAGCTGTGCTGATCTGTCACATCACTCAGCTGCTCTGCACAGAAAGAACAAAGTTTTGTTATTTTGCAAATGGCCCTTAACAGAGTTGTGCACTGAAAAATGTGAAGTGACTAAAATGTAACTCTTTGCTCTTCAGTGGCATCCTCAGGGTGCAGGGGGAGGCACTCAGAGCATCCAAATTTTGGGTGAGATTGTAAAATCGTGGGGTGGTTTGGGTCGGAATGGGCTTTAAAAACCATCTAGTTCCAGGCCCTGGCCCTGGGCAGGGACATACCCTAAAGCTGTGGGGTACAAACCCAGTCTGAGCATTGGGAAATTTTGGGGGGTTGTACCAGCACAGCCTCTAAGCCACTGTGATTAAAATATTATTCCTCCTCTTTTCTGGATTCTGGGCTCTCTCCAGTTCAGGGACAGAGGTTTGTGAAACGCTTTGAGATCTGCTGATAAAACTACTGAAACAAAAGCAGCTGATTGTTATTGCTCTTACTGCATTTATCAGAGTTTGGGAAGGAAAATACTTTTTTTTTTCAAGGATCAGACTGACAGAACTAAAAATATCAGAGTTAGCAAGGGCTTGATCCTTGCTGCCATACATTGCTCCATGCAGGATGTCTCCTGCACCTTTCCCAAGCATCTCTCCAGCAGCACAAGGGGACAGGGAATTTTGAGAGCATCTCCAGTGCCCGGGCACCTGCTGAGCCCAGGTGTGCCCTGGGCACTCTCAGCAGTGCTCTGCCTCTGCAAGGGCTGCTCACATTTCTCTGTGTTCCATCTGTTGGGTTTTCTTTTCTTTCTTGCAAAGCAAGGGAGAGGAGAGGAATTCAAACCAACACCTTCCTCCCCATTTCTCCTGGGAAAGCTGCCCCGTGCAGCTGTGCCAGCCTCCTCCCGGTGCAAATCCTCTGCCCCTAGAGCTCAGGGGGGAGAGTTGAAGGGATTTCAACCTCTCTTGGCTGAAGGGGTTTGGTTCCAGGCCAGTAACACATGTTGAGGGTTAGTCCTGCCTCAGAGATTCTTGGTGGTCTTGGCATGGAGTGAGTGGGTGAAGCCCAGCTCAGTTCTCAGCAGAGACAGATGTTTGTGATTTAAAAATAAAATCATTACTACAACCATTGCCAGCCGGATTGCCTGGAATAAAAAAGCTTTTCTTCAGGTCAGGATCAATGCATTTTGGCTTCAAAATCTCCTTGGGATATCTGTGCTCTGTGTTATATCTCAACTGTGGTAAAAACATTATGAAAATTTAACCTAATTGGGCTTTTGTCCAGAGCACGACCCTGACACAGGAAGAGTCCAGGATAATGCAGGGGCTATTTTGGGGGCTGTGATACCTGATAACCCTTTCCCTGCTCAAGACATTGTCAAACAATTCAGTTTTAAATACCAACGCTCCCTGAGTGGTGTTATCCTTCTTTTATGTGGGGAGGCATTAAAGGCATTTAACAGCTGCCCAAGAAAACAGACAAACTCTGCCAGAACATCATCTTTGGAACCTCTGTGCTGTGCCAGCAGCTGGGGCAGTGCCTCCAGAGAGGCCAGGCAGTGACCAGGGGGATTTAAATGGGAAGGCGCCACTCAACTCCCCTGGGTTTTATCTCTGTGGCTGAGTGACAGGATGTGACCTGCCTGGGGCTCCTCCTCCTCCTGGGGACAGCCTGGTGGCTGCTGGAGCAGTGGTGGGAGAAGATGGAGATAAAATGAGGCTGCTATGATCGGTTGGGAAGAGTTTGTCAGGAGGGCAGGGCCGTGATTGTGGCCCAGCTGTAGGAAAAGGGCAGGTTCGAGCAGGGTTTGAGCAGCAGGGTTTGTATGGGGTTAGTACAGGGTTTGTACAGGGTTAGTATAGGGTTTGTACAGCAGGGTTTGTGCAGGATTTGTACAGGGTTTGTGCATGGTTAATATAGGGTTTGTGCAGCAGGGTTTGTGCAGGGTTTGTACAGGGTTTGTACAGGGTTAGTAAAGGGTTTGGGCAGCAGGGTTTATGCAGGGTTTGTACAGCAGGATTTGTACAGGGTTTGTGCATGGTTAATATAGGGTTTGTGCAGCAGGGTTTGTGCAGGATTTGTACAGGGTTTGTACAGGGTTAGTAAAGGGTTTGTGCAGCAGGGTTTATGCAGGGTTTGTACAGCAGGATTTGTGCAGGGTTTGTGCAGGGTCTGTGCAGGGTTTGTGCAGGGTTTGAGCAGGGTTTGAGCAGGGTTTGTGCAGGATTTGTACAGCAGGATTTGTGCAGGGTTTGTACAGGGTTTGTACAGGGTAAATACAGGGTTTGTACAGGGTTTGTGCAGCAGGGTTTGTGCAGGGTTTATACAGGGTTGTGCAGGTTTTGTACAGCAGGGTTTATGCAGGGTTTGTACAGCAGGATTTGTGCAGGGTTTACACAGGGTTAGTATAGGGTTAGTACAGGGTTTGTGCAGCAGGGTTTGTGTAGAATTTGTGCAGGGTTTGTGTAGGATTTGCACAGAGTTTGTGCAGGGTTTGTGCTGCAGGGTTTGTACAGGGTTTACACAGGGTTAGTATAGGGTTTGTGCAGCAGGGTTTGTGTAGAGTTTGTGCAGGGTTTGTGTAGGATTTGCACAGAGTTTGTGCAGGGTTTGTGTAGGATTTGCACAGAGTTTGTGCAGGGTTTGTGCAGCAGGGTTTGTACAGCAGAGTTTATACAGGGTTTGTGCTGCAGGGTTTGTACAGGGTTAGTATAGAGTTTGTACAGCAGGATTTGCACAGAATTTGTGCAAGTTTTGTGCAGCTCCTGCCCCGGGGCCCTGCCCTGGCAGCAGCAGCTCTGCACGTGCTGCCTCTGCACTCAGGTTCCCACTGCACCTGCTCAGGTGGAAGGAACTCCCCTGTTATTCGAGGGCTGGGAAAGCTGCTCCGTGTGCTACTCGCCCTCCTCAGGAATGTGAGTGTGTCTGAGTGTTTCCTGGGAACAAACAGAGCCAGGTCCCTCCTCCCTCTGCCTCTCAGAAAAGCACTGATTTCTCTGACGTTTTGTGGCACCGACTGCAGCTCCCGTCTGCCACCAGTGCAAGAGCTGCTCAGGATGCACTGGGAGCACTCAGCACTTCTGCCCTGTGCTGCTTTGTTATCCATGGAGTCATGGAATATCCTGAGCTGGGAGGGACCCACAGGGATGATCCACTGCAGCTCCTGACCCTGCACAGACCCCCCAAAATCCCACCCTGGGCATCCCTGGCAGCGCTGTCCAAGCTCTCCTGGAGCTCTGGGGCTGTGCCCATTCCCTGGGGAGCCTGGGCAGTGCCAGCCCCCTCTGGGGGAAGACCCTTTCCCAAAATCCAACATGAACCTCCTTTGGCAGCTCCAGCCCTTCCCCGGGTCCTGCTCACAGAAATTGGAGCCCCTTATGAGGTCTGACTTCAGTCTCCTCCAGGCTGCACTGGATTGGGATTGCTGTTTCAGGGTTATTATCAGAAACCCAAGCCACACTAAGGCCCCAACCTGGCGATGAGGGACAATAAATTGCCATGTGTCAGGACAGCACTGCCAGCTCAGGAGGCGGCTCTGAAGGTCGCTCAAGTGCGAGGCTTGTCACAGCGCCCGTACCTGAGGAAGGAGATAAGGAGTGCTTTAGCAGCCAGGTAAGGAGCATCCGCATGTCACTGTCACCCCTGCCCGCCCTCCAGGGACATCCCTTCCTCAGCCGGGCTCCCAGCCCGTGCCCCTGGTGTGAGCTGTGGGCACTGGGAAACAGCAGCGCCCCTGCAAAAGCATCGTGGTTCCTTTTTTGTTGGACTCAGCCCTTTCCCAGGCTCCGAGCAGGAGCACACTCGTCTGCACATCGTGTTCCCATTATTTTGTCCATGGTTTTCAGGGCAGGACGTGTCTTCATCTCCATTTCAGCAATTCAAGGCTGCTGGCACCCGGTAATGATGCTCTGGATGCAGCTGTGGAGGAGGAAACCGGCACAGGGACAAACGGTGGCGTCCCCACTGTCACTTCCCTTGTTTCTGTTATCCCCAGGGGTGGCTGGGCTGCGGCGACAGTAGAAACACTCAGGAATTTCAACCCTTCCAATTTGCTTTTTCCTTCTTCGAAGTCCGCATCAATCCCGTGCCAAAGAGAAGAGTAAATGCGATAATGGGGAACAGAAGGCAGCAGGGCTCATCCCAGCTGGAATTCTCCCAGCTCTGTGGCACGAGAGGACCACACGCCGCTTGGGCTGGGAATAAATCCTCACCCCGCTCAGTGACATCGGCTCCTGACCTTTCCTAGGCGCAGGGACAGGGGACAGCCAGGGGTCTAAAGCATTTTGGGAAAGGAAACAATTCTGCGCTGTCAGGGGGCCTGGAGAGACCCCTGGGTTCATTCCGCCGCTCCCGGGCTGGTGCGGGCACAGGATGAGCGCAGGG
Source organism: Hippolais icterina (assembly GCA_013400075.1). Lineage (NCBI taxonomy): Eukaryota > Metazoa > Chordata > Aves > Passeriformes > Sylviidae > Hippolais > Hippolais icterina. The sequence goes on from VWYN01012399.1 coordinate 465,641, forward strand.
ATGGGAAATTTTGGGATTGCCCCGGGGGGATGACAGCGGGCTGGGCACCTCCTCCTGCGGCTGCACGGGCTGGGGCTGAGCCCACCCGAGCCTACCGAACCTGGCACAGCTGTGCTCGGCTCGAATCATCCCGAGCCTATCAGATCCGGCCCGGTGCCGGTCCGCTCCGCCCGTGTCCCGCCCGCGGCCGCGGTTGGCGGTGCCGGCGCGGGGCGGGGCGGGGCGGCAGCTTCGAATCGCGGCGAGAGCGGTGCCCAAGCGCGTCCTGCCACCCGCGCTGCCCCGCACAGACCCTCCCGGCCCCGCTCCGTCCGCCCATGGGCAACGCAGAGTCCGTCCCGCGCGGCGCCGCCGCCCCCGGTAAGTGCGCTCCGGTCCGGTCCGCTCCGCTCGGTCCCGTTCGGTCCCGCTCCCCTTCGGGTCCCGGGGCTCCCCCAGCGCTGAACACAAAACGCGGGTGGGGCCGCCCCGCCGTGTCCCTGGGGTGGGGAGGATGCGACATCAGCGACCCGCAGGGAGGTGGCAGGTGACATGTCAGCGCTCAGCACGGGCACCGCCGGTCCGAGCGCTCCGCTCACCGGCGCTGCGACAGCCCCAGGTATCCCCGAGAGGGGCTGGGGGCTTTTCCTCCCCCTGCCAAACCCGAGCCCAGGCCGTGAATGTACTTTCATCCCTCGCAGCTGCTGCCCGCGCAACAGCGCTGCCAAATCCGCCCGCCGTAATTCAAAGTCCTGCGCTCCAAAATCTCCTGCCAATCCCGGCTCCAGGGCTGGGAGAACAGAGCCGGGAAAACAAACGGCTTGGCGCTGGCCGCGCCGCCGGGTGTCAGGTTCTTGTTGCCTTTTCTGCGTCTTTTTTTTCGTGTCCAAGAAGTCCAACAGCCGCCAGCCTGGTTGGCTGGATTTGAAGGGAGCTGATAACTGAGCTCAGCCAACCGGCACAAGATGCCAGCGCTCGGGAATACAAATAATCCTGGGTGGGAATAAGGAGAGCGTTGAGTAACGTGCGGGCTCGGGCGAAGCAGCGTCGTGGTTGCTGTGGAGCAGTGAGGTTCTGCAAGCCTCAACTTGTTTCTTGTTAACCTCTCCTCGGCCCGGGGCCTCTGGGATTTACAAAAACTGCAGAACAGTTGTGTTGTTTTTTAAATTTATTTATTTTTGGATGTGTGTGACCTGCTGCAGTTTCAGCTTTCAATATAACATTGTCATTCTTCCCACCTGGTCCTCAATGTCAGAAATGCGATCAGTTTTTTTCAGGCATTTACGGCGTGGTCTGATTGAATGGCTTCTCTCACGAAGTCCTTACTTTTGTTTTGTCTTCCTCTGGGGGAACCCAAAATATTTTGCTGCTGGCAGGACGAGGGTGTTGTCATTGACTCAGTGCGTGAGTTCAGCGAAGCTGCACTGCTGGATGCTCCTGCCTGAGCCTCCGTCCAGGTGTGTGTGGTATGGAGGGGAGGGAAAAATCCCTCTGGAGCTGTGCCAGGAACCTTTGGAGCAGGAGGCTGCATTGCCCAGGGTGGCAGGTTCATTGGCAGAAATCCAGCGCGGGTTCCCAGCAGAAAAAGGAATGTGGGTCAGTGCAAAGTGAGACAGGGGTGTCTGCACCTGTAGGAAATACTTCTCTATGCAGGAATTGGGCAGAAAATAGACAGAAAAAACCCCTCAAAACCAAAAGAACAAACCAAACCACTCCTGATCCTTGTTTGTACTGGCTGCTGCTCTCAGGTGTGTGGAGCACCACTGGGCCCAGAGCTGGGTGTACCCCAAGGGAGGGTCCCTGCTGTGCTGTGGGGTGTCACCAAACCCCAGGGGATGAAGAGCTGTGCTGTTCCTAATAAATGAGTGCTTTTCAAACCCTGCTGTGGCAGGTGATTCTCTCATTTCTTGTATTTCTCTTTCCTGGGAGCTGCTGCTGCCGTGTTTGGTTTCGGGGTGGTCAGCCCCCATCAGATTTACATGCTCGCTGTGTAATGCCAGATTATTTCCAACTGATGAATAACTCTGCTCCCCGATGTTGGTTTTTGTTTGGAAATCCAAACATCCAGTCTTTGATTATAAAGCCAGCTCTGCAAAACAGAGCTGGAGATAACATTTTGGAAGTTAATGAACTGTTAGGTAAGTCAGACCTCAATAATACGTTGTGTCAACAGCTGCTGCTGCTCCCGTTTGCTTAACACTGAAGGTAAATAAATGCATTTGATGATGCTTCTAATATTGGCCAGGAGAATTTGAACCAGGATGGAATTAATTGTCCAGGGCTAAAAGAAAGATCATCAGTGTTTGGGTAGAAAGCAGGAATGTGGGATTGTAAAATTGGGAAATCCTTGAAACTGGTGTTGCTACTGAGGCACAGGGGTTCTTAATTTGGAAATATTGATCTGTAGGTGTATTTTAAATGAGGTTCTGCAGCCTGGTGAGCTGTGCAGGTCCCCTGGTCCTGGCTCAGCTGGGCAGTGAGGCCCCAGGGTGGGCACTGTCACTGGAGGGCAGCTGAGGATAAAAAGTCAGCACTGCCACTCTCCAACACACCGGGAAATAATAAAAAAACCCCAAACTGAATAAATGCCAGGAAAAGGACACTGTGAAGTTGGTTGCTTAAGGGATCAAAAGAAAAGCAAATAACCATGCAGCAGCTGGTCCCAGGAGAGCAAAGCTGGGAGGGGGACACAGCTGAGGGCGATTCTCACTCCAAGAGCAACCTGCATCCTTCTGAACAATCAGGAACTCCCTCAGGAGTGAAAAACTCTGAATTATTTGCACCTTGTGCAGCTCAGCAAGGTCAAAAGTCTCTGAAAGGTTTCTTTGCATAATGCAAGCGGATTTATGCCTGCATTAGATAATCATTCCCTGACTGAACTCTGTTAATGGTCTTGGAGTGTAAAATGAAATTGCAGTGCTGGGAGAGTTCCAAACCAGCACAGAGCACACAGGTGGCTGTGCTGGGTTAATTTGTGGTGGCTCTGACCTTATTCAGGTTTCTCCCTGAGTGTCATTCCTGGGCTTCTCTCGGCTCTTAGCTCCCGGATTTCTCCTTCTGCAGGAAGTTTTCTGACAATCCCTGTGCTGGAGGAGCAGGAGGAGTTGATTCCCTCACGGTTTTGTTTTCCCTCCGCTCTGAAGGGCAGCGGGAAGGATGAAGGATCCCAACTCTGGGTTTAGATGGCGCCAGAGTCTCAGGAAAGGATTTCCCAGAGCCCGAGCCTGGCACGGGCACCTCTCAGCCCCGCTCACCTGAGCACAGGTCTGAGCTCACCCACGGGGCAGGAGCTGCCCTTGGGCATGGAAGTGTCAGGTTTGGTTGGGATCTTGATTCCTGCAGCTGGGAAATTCTCAGCTCATGTTTTGTCCTCGCTGATGTGCTTCTCACCCTGAGGCACTGCACCCAGATGCCAAAATATTCCGTGCCACAGTGAATTCCTGCACGGAGCGAGCTGGCATTGCCCATCCTGCAGGGATTCACAGCCACGAGCTGGGCTGCTCACAGCAGGGTCGGGGCAGTGATGCCTTGGGAGGGCTGAGCTGGAACAGACTGGAGAAAAAAGTAGGGATTTATTTATATATCAGTACATATTTATTTATATATATTTATAGAGAACAAAGTAGGTATTTATTGAAAAGCCTTTAGGGTACACCTTGGGCAGGACAAGGCTTGACCACGGCTACACCCGAGGTGGACCCAAAATGGTCACAAAATTGACCCAAAATGGTCACAAAATGGGCACCAAATGGAGCCAAAGGGGACAAAGGGTCACGAGGTCTCACACTTTTATAAGTTTTGGTCTATTTGTGCATTGGGGTTTAATTGTCCAATCCCAGCTCCAGGCTGTGAGCTCCCATCCTTCTTGTTCCTCCCTCCAGCCACCCTTGTTTGTGCTGTTGGGCTGAAAGTTGTCCTTGGTGTGCAGCAGGGCCAGGATTTGTTTTGTGTCCCTGCTGTGTGCAGAGAGCTGAGTGACACCGACTGTGAGCTCAGAGCTGCACCCTGGGCAGCACAGAACCTGAAAAAGGTGAAAGCTGAAATTTAAGGTATCAGCAGGCTGGGGCAGCTGTGGGGAAGGCAGCACATTCCCCTCACGGTTTGCTCCGAGACACTTTGGTTTCACACAGCTCAGCCTGTTCTCTCATTAACAAATTGCTGCTGCAGTTCTGCACTCCCCAAAGTGCCGGGGGCTGTGCCAAGCTCTGCTCACCTGGGGATTGAAGTTATTGTCTCAGCTGGGTTTTTATTCCCTGATAAATGAACAGCATTTATGTGGATTTATCAGGAAGGTGATAAGAGAATACAAGTTGTGTTTCCTTCTCAGTGCACGGTGTGAAATCATCCCAGAAGTTTGGCTGGGGATGGGGGGGATTCCCTGCAGCCTCATCTCGTGGAATCCCAGAATGGTTTGGGTTGGAAGAGACCTTAAAGCTCATCCTGTTCCATGGCCAGGGACACCTCCAGGCTGCTCACAGCTCCAATCTGATGATCAGGAAAAGCTGATCCTCAGTAGTGATGTGGTTGGTGGGGTTTTTTTTGTTTGTTTGTTTTCTTTTGAGATCTGGATGAATTTTGGTTTGCTGGAGGCACCTTTGCATTGCTCTGGGACAATCACAAAGTGTTCACTCTGCTACAAACCTTCCTGAGGAGGGGGATATGCAATAATTACAGCCCTGAGGGGAGCTGGGGATGTCTTGTGGGTGTGTGTTCCCATTAGGTCACCCCTAACACCCCAATTCAGGGCTCTTCTTTAGGGCCAAGCATTTTATCATCTCTGAGGCTGCTGCACACACCTAAAAAGGAGCATCCATGTGGCCTGAGCAGAAAGAACTCCAGTTTTCATGGTTGGCACTCAAACCACACAGTTATAAATGCCTGCTCCTGCCTTGAACTGGAACATAAATGTTTATAGCTCCTGTTGCTCTCTTGACAGCTTGCCCATTAATTTAGTGTCGAGACACCTTTTAATTTCTGACCTCATCTGGGTACCAGCCCGGAGTCTGCTGACGTTGCTGGCTTTTTCCCCATCAAGGACACAAGCTTTGCTGTTGGAATTCTGCCCTCAATTTGCAGAGGTGAGGCTTCTCACACACCTCCCACCTTGTCAGGGCACCTCCTCCCTTCCCGGCTGGGATCACCCCTGTGGGTCTGAGAACCCCTCAGGGAATGGTCCCTGGGGTACAGCCACAAATCCCGCAGTGGAGGGCGAGGGTAGAAAGGAATGAGAAACTTTAGGCCTTAAAACAATCCAAAAAAATTCACCCAGCCCTCCATTGTCTCTATTTCTGGGTCTCTGATAAACCCAAATCTCGGTTCTAAATAACGTGCAGCGTTTCAGCAAGGAAAAGCAAGACAAAGGGGCTATTTAAAGCCACCTTCTTTGCAAGGCTTGGCTGGCGGGCTGTGCCTCCTTTGTGTCATTGTGTCTGTGCAAAACACGGCCCAGAGGCCGGGGAAATACAATGTGCTCTCCACTTTAGAACACATGCAAAGGTCACCCGTGGCGCACGCTGGGCTCTGGGCTGGGCAGGTTAACTTGGATTTCTGTGTCATAAACAGGCAGTGGATGCAGTTATGGAGCAGAATAACCTGTCTGGCCCACGCCTGGCTGCTCTTTTTGCTCTGAAATTGAGGCGTTATCTTCCTTTCTGTTCTGTCTTGCTGCTCGAACCCTGCATCTTTCACCCTTCAGCGTCCTTGGGTGGATAAGGAGGCCGGGAGAATCTGTGTGAAACGTTTGGAGAGGCATAAATATCAATGTGAGGTGTCACAACGTGTGTGTGGCCAGCTCCAAAACCCCTCAGAGGCTGCTAACCTGGGACGTGTTCTGGCAGGGGAAGGAACACAACAAAAGCACTTGCTGAACTGAAGGGAACTGCTTGCTGCAGCTTTTTTTGGGAGGACAGGGCACGGGAGGGAGGCTGGAAATGGCCCAGGAGGAAAGGAGAGCACAGAGGGATGTGCTGGAGGTGACATCCAGCAGGGTTGTGCTGCCCTGGTGGGAGATGGGGAACCTGGCTGGGCTCTGCACCTGCACAAGCTGGGGAGGATCTGCTGCAGCCTGAAAACTGAGCAGGATTTTGGGATCCTGGAGGAGTTCAGAAAAAGACAAATCTGTAGAGATTTTACTGAGGGGATGGGGCAGATCAGTTTTTTGTTGTTGCTCTTTTTTTTGGAGGGGGATACAAGTACTTGAGAGCTTTTCAAAGGCTGAAGCATGTGAGTTTTTAAGAGGTTTCAAGACCATCTCAATGCTTTGAAAAGCAGCTCTGATGCGCCCCTCAAGGATGAAATCTCAGACCAGCAAAGCCAAGGAGGCAGAACATGACCAAGGTTATGAAGTTTTGGGGTCTGTGGTGTGTGGGTGTAGGGCCGTGGGCTGTGCTCCCAGCTCAGGAAAGCTGCTGGGATGGGAATGATGGCAACACCCAGATTGCTGTGGCTGCTCTAAATGTTGCATTTTCAGGGGGCAACACTCACCCAAAAATCACACTGCAGAACGTGAGAGGGGCTTGAGTGAACCCCCAGTTGTGGGGCTGTCTTGGTTACGTGAAGGGAAACTGAGGCCTGAGGTGATAACTTATCTGTAGCTTATCTGGAGTTTGCACCACCTGCTGTGGATGAGGGATTTCTCTTCTGGTTGCAACAATCCCCCAAATCTTGAGGCAGCTCAGGAGTCCTGGCGAGGATCCCTGCTGTCATCCCTGAACTCTGCTGCCTTCCCAGTGCCTGGGGGTATAAAAACATCACATCCATTTGAAAGCTTTATCTGTGCCTCCTTGCTGCAGCGTTGTGATGGATTTTTGGCCTTGTTAAAGTAATCTTCTGCGAGGATTTATCTATTTTTTCGTGTGTCAGAGATAATTCTTATTTTTTTTCAGAGCTTCTTCATGCTGAATTAATTTGCTCTCTGTCAAACCTGTTTTGTTTTTCGCCCTGCGAGTGGGAGAACCCAACTCCCAGGGATGTGTGTGCATCTCTTCTCCTGCGTGTGGCACCCCCGTGCCAATAAATCCAAACCTGCAAACCCCTCTGAAGGAGCACAGCCCTCAGCTGCCTCCAGGGATGGCTCTGCATCCCAGCTCAAGCATTCCCAAGGGATGAGGTTCCCCTTTGGAGCCATTGACAGAACCATTCCCTTCATTTGGCCAGGAAAAAACACTTTAATTCTGGGAGATATGGAGCCTTCTCCTCCTTTTCCTCCCCTGTCCACTTGTGCCTTGCAGGGATGCTGCAGGGAGAGGTTTTTTTCTCTCTTTATCCAAACTGGGATAACGTGGTTTGTTTTGGGAACAGTGCTGGAGACTGGCAAAACGGGTTACTCAGAGCTGCTACTCATTTATGATTTTTTTCTTCCCCTCTATCTTTAATTTGCTGAAGGTTAACGGGACTGAGACAAACAATTCTCTCAAATCCCACAGGGTAACAATAACCCCAACATTTCCTGCTGTGGGCTGTGCCTGGTCCCTGTCCCTTGGGAATGGCCTGGATGGTCACAGCCTTGTGACAGCTCGGGGCTGAGCTGGATCTCTGTCATGGCCTGAGCATTTAAAAGTGATTTTTAGGATGCTTCAGAGCTCCTGCTGATGGCAGGGATGCTAAATCCAGGTTTACTTGATATTTATACCTGCGTGTGTATGGGGCAGGGCTTGTGGCAGGATCAGAGCAGGGCTTGGGCCATGTGGCTGCTGGAGTTTTTTGGGGACTGGAGAGGCTGAGCAGGAGGGAGGATCTCCCATTTCTCTCATTCCCCTCATGCTGATGTGGAGGAACAAACCCAAACTGAGCTGCCCTGGCTGTGACAAGCCCCCTGTGAGGCTTTGCCCCTTCCCAGCTGATTTTTGGAGGTTCTGGGTGCTCCTTGCTGTGCACGGGGTGTGGGGAGCAGCTGGGGCTGAGCAGGCTTTGGGAGAGGCCGGGCAGAATAAGAAAAACAAGAAGCAGTTGTTTGTTAAGCTGCTTTGTTCTCTCTATTTCTGTAGCTAACCTTTTGCTTCTCGAAGCAATAAAAAAAAAACCACCAACCCAACAACAAAAACCAACCCTCCTCAAAAAAAAAAATATTGCAGGGTGTTTCTTTGTGTGCTTTGACTAAGCTGTTCCTCATAAACCAGCGGCTTTTGCGTAAACACAGGCAGGCAGAATAATCTGATTTTTTTTTTTTTTGCAGCTGTTGAGTACCTTTGCTCCCCCATAATGTGTAAATGAAGGCGGTGAGGCTGGGAGAGGCAGAGCAGGCAGAACTGAGACCCTCCCCTGCCAGTGCATCCCTCCCTGCCCCTCAGCTGCCATGGGGGGACCCTGGGTTTGTCCCTGGATGTCACCAGATGTGACACCCTCGGCTCAGGGAATCCCAGGCTGGACATTAAACCAGAGTTTTATGGTTTCTTCAGACTTCAGAGCATGAGGGAGGGGCTGAAAACCAACCCTGGGCTGCATCTTTGGGCAAGGGCCATTCTCAGGGCTGTAGCTGTGCCCCTGGAGATGGGCTGCATGTGAACTTTTAATTGCTGGAGTCCCAGCAGAGCTGGAGGTGGCAGCAGCAGCTGTTGGGTTGCTAATTGCTGTGGCTGCTCCCTCGTGGCCTCCAGTCAAAGCTGGCATGCTCAATCCTGGATCTGCTGGAGAGGAGGGAGACCTCCCTTCCACCCCTTGGGGCTGTGGGTTTCAATGATTTCTTTCCCATTTTTTTTTTTTTTCCCCTTCTCAGATTAAAATGAACAAAAATTCCGTGTCCTGTGATGGCTCTGATAAGCTGGAGGCTCCAGACATGCCCCAGCACAGACTGCCCATTGCAGCCTTTGTTTATTTAAAAATAAACAGCCCAACCTCACTATCTTGATGATGGGAAGAAAAAAAAAAATAAAATTCCATAAACGTGCCAGGGACGTAATTGGTGCCAGTGGAAACCAAGAATGACCCTTTGCTTCCCCTCCACCCACCTTTTTCACAGTCAAGTGGTTTGGGAGGGAGCTTTTCTTAGGCCCTGGTGGTGCTGCAGGAATCCTTTCCCATGGACCCAAACCAGCCTCAGATGCTCCAGGGGATGTTAAAATTCCAGGTGGAATCTTGTACCCCTGCCTCTCAAAGTGTGACCAAATCCTTTTGGGATCATCTTAAGGGCAGCAGCAAAGCTCCCTGGGGCTGTTCATGGACAATCTCGTTATCAGCATCGCTCCTAATGCGGGATCATCCCTGATAATCTGATAATTGTGCAGCCTGTCCCTGCCTGGCTGCTGGGGCAGAGATTCCAGGGTAGCACCTTTCTTTAGTTCTTCCTTCTCCTGGCTCTTCTCACTTGCTGTGCCTGAGGACAGAGGGGCCCTCTGGGCCTTTCCTGCCCTTTTTGGGGTGGTGGCATTCCCAGCTCAGCTCCTGGGGCACGGCAGGGGTGTCACCCATCCCCTTTCCCCAGTGAGACTAAACCCAGTCTCTGCTGGGAACCCCAGATGGGAAACTGCTCTGCTTTTAATTAGCATCTTGATTATTTTATCAGGCGCTGGCACCACTGTCATTCCTGGATGCACTTTTCAGCAGAGCTCTTGTTCTTGCCACCCTTCAGTGCTTCATTTTTTAAGTTATCACTTAGTTATCATTTTCCTGGTTCAGGGAGATATTCCTCTGAAATTCAGAGTTTGTTAGCTCAGCTGGGTAATACATCTTGGAGTTTTTTTTCCTCCCCAATAACCAAATCACTTTGGTTTTTCTTTTTCTGCCCAGCTCCAGATAGTGCCTGATCATTAATCCCAGAAATGTGCTGTGATAGGAAAGGTGTATCCCTCTGACAGATAAGCTTGACTGACATAAATAATTTAGTTCCTCTGCACCTTTTTTTTTTTTCCTTCTGTAACTGCTGGAGATCGAGGTGACCCACAGAGTCATCTGAAATTCTCCTGCCAGTGATCTCCAGCTTTGATTTTGTTTCCAGCTATTTGGCAGCTGTAATTTATAGTCATGCTCCAGTGGCTTCAGGAAGATTATATTCTTTATTTTCATATCATTTTTTCTGCTGCAGTAAGTGAAGAAAAAATATGGGTGTTTTTCCTGTTTACTTCTTTGGTGTGGTCTGAGTTCTGAGTTTTCTTTCATCCTTTTCCCTACTGATTTTTTTGTCTTCCCTGAGCCATCTTTATCTCTCTCATGATGGACTGCCTGTGCTGCTCCTGGATTCTGCCTCTTTGCTGGGAAATTGCATTCCAAGTTGTTGCCATCGATTCCCCCTTGGCTTAGCCAAGCTTTTCCTCCTCTTTGCTGGCAGAGCCTTTCCTGGGGGTTTGTCCCAGGACCATGGGGACCCTTGGGGCCATTTTGCCAGCAAGCAGGACCTGTGTGGCCGTGACAGGGACTCTGCACTGGTTGGACTGGGAGGTTGGGTGCTCCTGGCTCTGGTGCTGAACCTGCTCATGGTCCCTTCTGCCTGCCTGGTGCTGCTTGTAGGGGCAGGAATTCCCTGAAGGATTCTCTTCCTTCTCCTCCCAGAGGTTCTCCCTGGCTGCTTTCACCAGAGGAGTGCAAACACGGATTAGAAGCTGGCTGAGACCCTGCTTAGACCCTCAGCTGTGACAAAGGGAAGAGAAGGTGCTGAGGGAGTTCCAAGGAGCCAAAGAAAATTGTCCCTTTTCAACTTAAGCTGAATTTGCAAAATTTTTTGGTGCAGTTTCCTCCTCAGCGTCACCTCATCCATCTCTTGGTGACAGAAAATCCTCCTGTGTTGTTTGGGCTCTTGTTTCTCCCTCAGGGCAGCTCACCCACCTTAAAAATCTGAGTCCATATAACCAACCCTTGCTCAGCAGCTCCCCAAACTCGGGGCAGAATACCAGGAACAATTCCCCACCTCAGTCCCAGGAACAATTCCCCACCTCAGTCCCAGGAACAATTCCCACCTCAGTCCCAGGAATAATTCCCCACCCCAGTACCAGGAATAATTCCCAGCCCTTCAGAAGGTGCCGTGTGTCAGCGTGGTGTTCAGGGATTTCTGGCTGAGTTTTGGGATGTCTTAGGGGTGCTGAAATTACAGCCTGGGGGAACCCAACTGCTGCACAGGCTTTGAACTCTGAGGGGGAAAAAAAAAATGGACTATTGGCTTTTTGCTTGTGATTTCACTGGCAAGGCAGGAAGTCTGCAGCTGATGGGGGAAAGTCTTGGCTGCTGAGCCTGGAGTGGGATGGAGGGATGTGAGCTGAGCTTTCTTATTTCATCTTTATGGTAGTGACTCACTTGACACTTGACTTCATTCTGTGGCTGTAACGTTTTAACCTGAAGCTTTGCAGATGGGGAGCTGACAGGTCGTTTTGCTCGGCTGGTGTGAGAAGAGCTAACCCAGGTTTGATGGTCCCCTGCCCTTGTCAGGGTTCTGTGCCAGCCTTTATCCAGCTCCAGCTCTGTTCCCAGCGAGAGCAATGGAAATGTTGTCTCATCAGAGGGTGTTCCTGGTTATTGGGGTCTCTCCAGGCTTGGTGTTGGTGTCTCTGCCCAGAGAAAATCCCGCAGCTGGAGCTGTTGTGGGATTTGGCTGAGCTCAGGGCAATGCCTGGAGTGTTCCCTGCCAGCACCAGCAGGGAGTGACTGAGAGGATCCAGTGTCCTCTTCAGGGCTCTTCACCTCGAGCAAGGTGGTGCATTTCTGTTCCTGCACGTTTCCCAGCTGTTCATGGCGCTGTCAGTGCCTAAAGAACATTGGAAGTGCTCTGAGATGTGCTGGGAAACATCGTGTGCTGCTTTATTTATGGTTCAGAGGGACTGACCCACTCACTCAGCCCTGATGCAAACTTTCACACTGCTCTTCCCATCTGGCATTCGTGTTTTGCAGTGTTTCTTCTCAACTCCAAGTTTTGGTAAGGAAAGTTTTGGTGTCTGTGGAGCGAGCAGGATGCCACTGAACATTTTCCAAGGTCTGCCTGACAAAAATGTAGTGTTGCAAAACCCTCACTGGGCCTTCTGTGCATTTAAATAGCTTTAGAAGTGATTTCTGTAGGCATGGAGCCCTCAGTGCCACCACCAAATCCGAGTGCAGGACTGGGCTCCGCGTCTGAGTCAACTCCTGATGAATCATTATTTCCACTACTTGTTGTTCATAATTGCTTTTGCTAATCCTCAGCTGCATTTGCATTTTCTCAGCGCTCGCCATCCCCTTCATCCCTTCTTGGGGATAAAGCCTTGAGGTGTCAGCATCCAGCTGGTGTCCCTCGTGATGTTCAGGGCAGCAGGAACTGCAGGAGGAGGTGATCTTTGGCTGGTGAAAATGATCAGAGCCGTGCTGAGTGGATCTGTAGCACTGAGCTGCTGGAATTCCCACGGGATATTCCATTCCTGCTGGCTGGAACAGCAGAAAGCTGCTGGGGGAAATGGCCTTGCTCAAACACACCTGATGTGAGCACGACTCACAGCTGAGCAATTCTCTGCTCCTTCGTTTTGGCCCGTGAAGCTTTAGCAAAATAAAATCAATCTTTTGGCCTTTTCTGCTGGTTCCTGTGTGGAGTCAGGTGTTTTACAAGCTCTCCACATCCTCTTGGCCACACAGCAGCCTGTTAAACTGGAACCTCAAGGCAGAGGCTCCCTGGCAGCACGTAGGAAAAGGAAAAGGATTGCCAGGTTCTGTATAATTTAGTTGTTTAAAGGGGGAAAAGTTTCCCTGCAGATAACCAGAGTTCAGATCTATAAATTCTGACTTGTTCTGATTCCACTTGGGCTCCTTGCTGTTGGTTAAAGGATGGGAAGGCAGGGGGTTTGTTTGGATTCTGCTGCATTAACCCCATGGTCAGAACTGTAAATGGTTCAGGGAGAAAAAGGTACCTGAGCCAAGCCTTGTTGTCACAGTGAAAGGAAATTGTCCCTTTTCAACTTCAGCTGAATTTGTAAAATGCCCAGACCCCAATGTGTGCCACCCAAACCCTTCAAAATGGAGTAATTTATAAAAAGCTTTATTTCATTCAGCTCTCTTGGAATAGGAGGAGAAGGGGGACCAGGAAAATTTATTGAATGGAAAAGGAAAAAAAAATAGGAAGAAATGGCTCCTTCCTGGTTTTTGGAAGGAATTGCAAACAATGGAGGTAAAACCCAAGACAAAAACCCATCCCCTGTGTAGGTTGTGAGCTCCAGAACCATCCAGATGGCTCCAGCCAGCTCCAGGCACATCATTTCCCCTCCAGAGAGTCATGGAATGGTTCAGGCTGGAAAAGACCTTTCAGTGTGTGTTTCTCCCCCTGTTTCTCCCATTCAGGAGCAGTGTTGCCAGTGGGCAAACACTAATCCATCCTGACAGCTCTGCCCATCTTCCTGCTTTGGTCTGGCAACCAGCAAACAGCTTGATTAAGGTCCCTGGGGCTTTATTAGTGCAGCTTGTTGCCTGTAAATTAATCAACAGGTTTCCTGTGTTTAACTCTTTCTGGGAACGTGCTGCATTGCTGTGGGTGGTGAATCAAGCCTTTAGAGCTGGCTTTTTTAAAAACAGGGACTGCAGAAATAGCTTCAAAGGTTTTACAGCCCTGTGTTCTTGGGGCAGGAGGCGAAGAGATCCCGTGGGCTCTGCAGGTGCTGCTTGTCCGACTTCCCATCTCTGAGAGCAATTTTAGGGTTTTGCTTTATTTCTCTTGGCTGTTCACCTCCCTGTAAAATATCCATTATCCATGCAGAGGGCAGCCAGATGGAACCTGCACTTTGCTGAGCTATCCGTAAGGAATCAGATGTGCTCTGGCCCCTCAAATTAGAAGCACACGGAGGAACGGGACCTCCTCGGAGTCCTGAGGTTTGTTCTGGAGCCGTGGGCAGAAGCTGCCAGGATGTTTTCTTTGGCAGTGTTGTCTTTCAGGCTTTGGGCTTGTCCTTTAACTCTTTGGTCTCACCATAGAGGGATTAGGAAAAATGCCTTTGTAGCTGCTGTGGTTTGTATTGGGTTCCTTATCAAACCTGGACTTTGATAAGGTTTGGGGAGCACACACTGGGTTTTTTCAGGTGACAGCAGATCCCAGGATGGAGATGACTGATGTTGTATGGACACAGTGAGTTGGACATTCTCTCATTATTTCAAGGCTCACAGGATTTCCAGCTTCTCACATGGGGACAGTCAACTCCTTATCTCCATTTCCCATTCCTGTGCCTGTCCCCTCCCACTTGCTGGAGGCTCCATCAGTGCATTCCCTCCATGTGCACCATCCTGCCTGTCTCGGTTTTGAGAGACAGGTGTGTGCCAGGGAAAAGCTAGAGCTTTTCTTGGAGTGAAAAATGTAAACCCCCTCCCCCCCAAATTATTGTAATTTTGCAATTAGGGGCTTTCCGGCAAAGATATGGGAATAGGAGCAACAGCTCTTTATTAGGAATATTTAAAAAAAAAAAAACAAAACCCAAACCAAACAAAAATCCCCAAGCAAGCAAACAAAAGTCCTGGTGAAACCCTGACAGGGTCAGGGATAGGACCTGACACCCTCTTGGTCAGGGGGTTGGGAGCAGCCCAAATAAATCCTCCTGGAGGGACAGATGTGGTTCTGTGGAGCAGAGATGATGCTGTAGAAAGGGTCCAGCTGTGGCGAGATGGGTCCGGTGGTCCAGTGTTCCTCCTGTATCCAAGTGGAAAACCAGATCCCTGGAATGCTTGGTGTTCCTGAGTCTCAGTTTTTATCCAGGTAGGAACAGTTGGCTCCTCCCACACTGGGTGGAGCATCTCCCAACGGGACGATGTCATGTGTGATGTCATTGGTGAGCCTTCATGGCCCATTATCAGCAGATCTCCCCTGGAGGATGGACGGGTGGTGACAGAGATAACAAACACTGGCCCAGAGATAACAAACCCTGCTGGCTTTAATGGCTGGGCCATTATCAGAAGGCATCTGCCTCCCTCTCCCTGGAGTTACAAGAGATAAAAAATCTCAACAGCTTTCAACAGATGAAATAGAATGCACATTTTGGTTACCTAACCCAAGACAGCCTTGAGGGACAGCACAGCCCCTGCCTGTGCTCCCACACACACCCCAGGAGCCCTGGGGGATCAGCAGCACCTGCACAGGGAGCTGCATTCGATCTGAGCTGGACTTCACCCCACAGGGAGCAATGGTGAGAACAGGCTGAGCCACGCCACTCCTATTGATTATTTTTAGCAACAATCAGAGCTAGAAGAAAAAGAAGAATGTGCCTGTGCAGAGGTTGTCTCCTGCCCCAGTGGGAGGGGAGCAGCTGGCAGAGGAGGGCTGTCCTGCTCTGTGCACATTCCTTCAGGAAGGATGTGTTCCTCAAGCTGGCTCCAGTCAGACCAGAGCGGGGTGAGGTGTGGAATTTGCCTTCAGAAGCTGGCCAGCATCTTCTTTCTGCATGTACAATTCTCTTCTTCTGGCAGTACAAATTCTCACATTTGATCACACGTTTCATGCCTATTTTACTAGAAGGCTTTAAAGCATCTTAGTGCTCCACTGGAGTTGTTGCATCCGGCTGTGAGCAACGCTTCCTGCCCCAGAGCAGTGCAAAGGAATTTGGAGAGTGAGGCTGCAGCTTTGGATCCTTGGCATCTGTGGGTGAAGCAGCTTGTAGATACCTGCACCACCAGTGAGAGCTCCCTGAAACACCTGCAGGAGCCAAGTGTGTGAGCTGGAATTCCCAGTGATGCTGCCCATGGACCTCCCCAGGTGACAGCAGAAAACTGAGTGCTTTCCCTGCCATTTAAAATGTCCTAGCAGCTAATCTACCCTTGTGAGGAGGTTCTTTGTGGTGGACAAAGGACAGTGGTGTTTCTGAAGGGTGGTTTTAAGACAAATGTGTTCTGGCCACTGTAGTCACGAGGACGGAGGGAATCTTGGAGAAGACCTCAGAGAGAAGGTACCAACAGGGCTGAAAAAGTTGCCTCATGTAGAGTTCATGGAATTATAGAATTTTCTGAGTTGAAAAAGACCCAAAAGGAACCAACCCCTCTTCCTGCACAGCCCCAAAATCCCACCCTGGATGTCCCTGGAGCTCTGTCCAAGCTCTCCTGGAGCTCTGGCAGCCTCGGGGCCGTGCCCATTCCCTGGGGAGCCTGGGCAGTGCCAGCACCTTCTGAGGGAAGAACCTTTGAAGAACCTTTCCCAAATATCCACCCAACCCTCACCTGGCACAGCTTCAGCTCCTTGGCATGGTTCACTCCCTGGGGAGCCTGGGCAGTGCCAGCACCCTCTCAGGGGAAGGACCTTTCCCAAAATCCAACCCAACCCTCCCCCAGCACAGCTTCAGCTCCTTGGCACAATTCAATCTTGAGTCTGGCCACTGCCCCAGAGGCACAGCTGCTGATTCCCATCTCTCATCAGCAAAGACCTTCCCTGTAGGAATTTCCATTTGAGGGATCTCCTCCTTTCTCTGCTGATGAGGGCATGCAGGCTCCATCCCTTGTGTCCACACCCCTCTGCCAGCAGGGAGTGACAAAAGGACAACTGCAAACCTTCGAGGTTGGGCAGGGGGAGAGAGCATCAGCTCGGTGCCATGCATGGTGCCAGGCACAGCTGGCTGGGACTCGTGGCTCTGTGACAGGTCTGTCACCTCCCTGGCGTGGCCTTTGCGCCGTGGTGGCAGCTGTGACACATCCATCAGCCCTGCCTGCTGCTCCCCGTTGCCAGGCACGGAGGGGTGACCTTTTCAGAGAGGAGGAGAGGCTGGGGAGAGCCACAGGTGGGTGGGAGGCAGTGGCAGCCCTGGCTTGGGGAGGGGTTTGGATTCATGGAGCAAAGCTGCCAATGCCTCCAGCTTTGCTCCTGCCTGCTGGGGCTGAGGCAGAGCTGTCCCTGCAGGGCCCTGCCTTCTCTGTGGGATGCCGTGCCTGGATTATGGGAGGAAGGATCAGGATGATGCTTGGCAAAATGTTATTTATGGGCTGCTGCAGATCTGACTGTCACCCTGGGTGCAGGAAATTTTGGTGTCCCTCCACCCTGCTCACCCTGGAGGAGCAGCCAGCAGCAGAGGGGTTTGGGATCTTGTGCCTTGTCCATGAAATTGTCACATTTTCTGTGCTGAAGGGGTTCTCCCGTGACTCCAGCACTTGGACAGTGCTCTGCCCTGTGTGTGCCTCCTCTGGAGTGAAACCAAGGGTGGCTTCTCTAGAAAAGAAAATATGTTCCAGGTATTTGAGGTCAGCATGACTCGGGAAATAACGCCGAGCCTCTCAGGCTGGATTGGTACAACCAGCACCGTCAGTGCAGGGAGATGCAGCTCTGTGTGAAGGGGTGAGGTGGAACAGTACCAGACATAACCTGAAATGACTTAACAAGCTGCTCAAGTTTTTTTTTAAATGCATGTGTCTTTTTTTTTTTTTCCTTTAATTTAAATTTCCTCTGACATTTCATAGGCTTCATCACTCACCGTGAAGCCAAGATCCATGTGAGTGTGTGCGGTAGGATTGTTTTTAAATTTTATTTTAAATACAGATGTCTGGAATAACTTTTTTGCACACACTGTAGGAGTGTAAAGGTTTCTAAGCAACATCATTTCATGCTGTTTGCATTCGAGAATGTAAAACAGGGTTCCTTTTTTTAAAAGTCTCTGCAGTGCAGGCATAATTACAGGATCCCATTATGCAGCATTGTGTCTACGGTGAAGCCTGCCCTAATGGAATATTCTGCTTTCTGCTGAAGCCTTACCTGCTTTTTACCAAGACACTTAAGGACTTAATTAGCGTCATTATAGACTGCCACCCCCTTCCTCAGCCCCGTGCATGAAGGGATAATGATCTGTCCAAGCTAGCGGTGTGTTCACTTCCCATGGTTAACAGCACGGCATGGAGGGAGCGTGGAGCTCGCTGCTGCTCTCTTGAATTGAACATGGAGGAGGAGGGGGGAATGACAGCATTTCCTAGGGGCAATAAATGCACTCTGTGTTTGCTTGGCCTGGTCCCTGCCGGTGAGCTGGGAGGGTGTTTGTCACTGGGGGAGCCCCGTGGAGCAGCTCGGGGTGATGGCTCAGAGCAGAGCCAGCATCCATGGGCACCTCCACAGAGTGCCTGGAGACAGCAGAGCCCTGTGGGGGCAGAAAATGTCCCTGGGGATGTGCTGTTTGGGGGCAGCATCTCCCACTGACCTGTGCATCCATCCGTCCATCCATCCATCCATCTTTCCATCCATCCATCCATCCATCGTCCCTCTATCCATCCATCCATCATCCATCCATCCTCTCTCCATCCATCATCCATCCATCATGTGTAATTAGAGTGGGTGGAATGGTTTGGGTTGGAAGGGACCTTTAATTTAATTGATCTTTAGATCAATTAAATTCCACCATGGGAAGGGCTCCTTCCACTGTCCCAGGTTGTTCCAAGTCTCATCCAGCCTGGCCTTGGACACTTCCAGGGATCCAGGGGCAGCCACAGCTGTTCTGGGCACCTGTGCCAGGGCCTGCCCACCCTCACAGGGAAGGATTCCTTCCCAATATCCATCTAAACCTAATCTAAATTGCTTCTTGCTGGGCAGCAGGTGTTGCACTGGAAGCTCTGGTCACTGGAGTGACAGGAGGTGGTGGCTTGGGGACACAGCCCTGACGCTGAGGGAAGCTGGGGAGGATCATCCCACTGCCACATGGCAGCAAAGCTCCTGTCAGGCCTGATGCCCAGGGGTAAACAACGTTTGCACTGAGCTGCCCAACAGGGTTTTATAAACATCTGGGGACTTTTTTTGTGCGTTTTATGAGATGAGGAGTGTTGGCTTTTGTACCAGAGACGGGGCCAAAGGAGTTTTTATTGCTGGTTAGGTAACTTCTCTGGCATGTTGTGTTGGGAGCCCCAGCCATAATTAATGAGGTGTGGGAGTGCTGTGGTGCATGTGTTGTTCTGTGTGATGGCTGTTGCTGCTGCAGCCCGTGCCAAGACGTGGCCATGACGTTTTCCTTACAGATGGACAACCCTCAGCCCCCTCCACCTCCTGTGTCCATCCTGGGTTGGCATTTCTGCCCTGCTCACTCCTGGTTTTTGCTCTTGCAGCAAATTCTCTCTGGAATTCTGCTGATGTCTTGCAGGGAAGTTCACCCCAAACCTCTGCTCTTTGTATTGTTGGTTCAGGGCAGGGGCACAGTGAGAGTGGTGAGGATTTGGGAGCAGGTCCCGTGGGATGTGGCACTGCCACAGCTGCATTCAGGGTTGCTGTTTAAAGGTTTGTGGCTCATCTCTCGTGAGAAGCAAAGACAGGAAGGAAGGAGCTGTGATGTTGATGGATTTCCCATTTTCCTTGACCCACCTGGAGTCCTGAGCATCACCTGCTTGCTCCCTGACCTCAGCAAGTGTGTGTGTGTGGCCTGGGGTGGTGCAGGGAATCACCCATTCTGGGAGCAACCTGCAAAGCCCAGAGCTGCTCCAGGGCCTCGCCCTCCTGGCTTGTGACAAGTGTCCCTGCCCATGGCAGGGGGTTGGAATTGGATGAGCCTTAAGGTCCTTTCCAACCCAAACCATTCCACAATCTCCTGCTCTGATTTGCCCATCCAGGCTGGCTCTCCTGCCCTGTCCATTCCTATGAAGGATTGGCTGCAGTGATGCAGTGCCTGATATTTTTGTTTTTCTTTTTTAATTCCAAAAGCCACTTGGGCTCTCCTCTGGCTTTCCCCACCTCTGCCCTCCAGGAGCTGTGTGTGATCCCTGCCCAGAGAGCTGGGAGCCTCTCCTCAGCCCCACACAGGCACGGGAAGGTGCAGGCAAGGCTGGCCCCCAGCACAAAGCCCAGCCAAGCTGCAGCTCCCTGGCGCTTTCCAGGGAGGTGGCCGGAGCTCTCCAGCAGTGCACGTTGCCTTTGGCTTCGTAAACACTGAAAAATGGTGCCAGATGGATGGAGCTTCATAGGATCTGCCCTGTGCTCTGTGTATTTTAAACAAACCTGGGAGGGGGTTTGGGCTGGATCCTTGTTTGTTCTTGAAGGAATTGATGAGGGCTTCAGAGTCCTCGTCCATCCATCTTCCATATGGAGATAAAAAGTTTTGGCTGAACACTGCTAAATGTGCCGTCATCTATCACAGCGGAGGCGGGATTGTGTCAAGGAAAAATAATCCACCATCAGGCTCAAAAGGAGAAAAAAGGGAAAAGAAAAAAAAAAAGAGAGGAAAGAAATAAGATTTCCAGTAAAACGCATCGCTTTTAAAAATCCAATTCACTCTTTGCCAAGTCATTGTTTGGTTTTAGACTTGTTTCACATGAAAGCAACCTTTAAAGGTTACTTTTATCCCTCTTTAATGAGCGATAGGAATGAGGCTGGCCTGCTGCAGGGCAGAGGGCAGGGATGGGGCCGGGTGTGGAGCTGATGTGGAGCCCTTTGGAGCGGCTCTGGGGGCTGCACCACAGCTCCCTGGCTGCCAGATCCTGCAGCCAGCAGCTTTCAGCAGGAGAAAGGAAAGAGGATCATTGATGTATAGCTCTCCCCTTGCCGTGGTGGGAATGATCTGTGCTGCAGTGGGTGTGGGAGAGAGAATAGACGGGTCTGGCTGGGTTTTTCTGGAGTGTTCTGTCGGGGTGTGCGCCCTGGGGGCCAGGATTGCTGACACCCCTCCTGTGCTGGGTGCTGAGCTCCTTGGAGGTGTGACCCTCAATGAAAGCTCTTGAAAACCTGCAGTGAGTGACACCTGGCCCCCATCCTCCCCTGTGGGTGAGGAGACACCGGATCCCCTCCCCAGCACAGCCCAGTGCTGCCCCTGCTCTCCTCTCCACTGCCTGGGGGTGCTCAGGTGACAACCAGGGTGTCCCAGCAGCTCTGCAGGGAGGGACTGTCCCAGCCCTGGCCAGCAGGACACCCATTAAGTGTCCAGCTGTGCTGCAGGGCAGCATGAGGGAGTGGTGGGTGAGGTGGGCACTGGGGTCCAGCTGTCTTGGTTCTTATTTCTGGGCTGATAACCCCCGAGATGTTTGTTGAAAATCTTTCTCCCAAGCCCCAGTGCCAGAAGAGAGAGTCGGGATGTGTCAGTTCAGGTTCTCAGGGTTGTTCATTGTTTCTGCTCTGGTACATTTTGTTCTCACCCAGCTTGGGTGCTGCTGCAGTGCTGCTCATCCCTGACTGACCACCCCGAGGGCAGCTGTAACTTTTTATACCAAATATTCCGTGCTCTGTGTTTATAGTGAGATACCAACACCCATCACCTGTGTTAGACATTCCTTCCTGCGGCCACGTCTGCTCCAGGGCTGGAGGCAGCTGGGAAGGGCTTGGTGACGATGCTGTCAGTGCTCCAGCAGGGATGATTTTCCCATCCCCACCCCTGGGATGCCAGCAGGGCTCTGCAGTTGGCAGTGGAGCTCCAGCCCTGCCTTTGCCACCCTCTGGAGAGGCGTTTTTCCCGAATCCTCTCTCCCAGCAGAAATCATCTCCATTTTCCTCACGGAGCCTGTTTTAGTCAGAGGGGTTTTGTCTGTGATGCTCGGGCTGGTTTTGCTGCCGTGGTGTGAAGGCTCCCCCCGCAGCAGGAGCAGCCACCCCGGGATGCTCCGTGTGAGCAGGATGTGGTGGCCTGGAGAGGAGGAGCTGTCTGCTGGGGAGCTGCCAGCAGGGAGAAATTCCCTCTGAGGCTGAGCTGAGGAGGATGCTGCTCTCTGTGGAAGTGTCAGGAGGCCGCTGGAGGCAGCGAGCAACTTTCCTATGGGAAAGTAAAGCCTTGTTCCATTTTTAACCCTTGGTAATTGAGTCCAGGGTGAAATGTGACCCCCAGGTTACATAGCTGCAATGCCTTCCCTGTGTGCTGGGCTCTGGGCCCTCAGGAGGGGGAAGGAGCAGCCCTTTGCTGCTTTTGGCCCAGCTCCATGAAGAAGCGAATTTTTCGGTGCCTGTAAATAATGAAAATCGGGAGGCAGGAAGTGAACATCTCCTGAAGTGACATGGGACAGCCTGTGTGGCTTTGGGGACACTCACCCTGCCAGCGTGTGTGGCTCAGGCAGAGGGAGAGGGGCAGGGGGGTTTGGGGTGCCTGGTGGGGCCATGGGATCGTGTCCGTGTGGGAATCTGCGTCCTGGTGATGCCTTCAGAGGCTGGGCAGAGTTAAAGGAACAAAGTGGGAATTTATGAAAAGGCCTTCAGAGGATGCACCTTGGGCAGTGCAAGAGCCTGGCCAGGGCTGCACTCAAGATGAACTCTGAGTCAGGAGATTTCACACTTTTATAAGTTTTGGTCCATTTAAAATTTGGGTACATTGTGCAATTACCCTTCAGGTGATGCAGTCCCACCCTCCCAGTTTGCTCTCCTCAGCTCGATGTGGTTTATCATTTTTTGGGCCTGAAGCTGCAATGGTGTCCACGGTTTTGGGGCTGGAGAAGGATTGTTTGGTCTGCCTGAGCTGTGAGGAGAACTGGCTAACACTTCATGTGCAGTTCAGAGTTACACACTAAGGCAGTACAAATAAATGTGAAAGCTAAAATTTAAGGCACCACTGGGAATCCTGTGAGGGAAGACAGCCCCGACAGGCCATGGTTTTTGGCAGGATCTCTCCCAGGTGTAATAAATGACCTTTCCATGCTCAGCTTTGTGCTCCCTGCTCATGGATGGAGCTGGGGAGCAACACAAACCCCGCATGCTCAGCGGGTGCCATCACAAACCATTCCCCACGGGGAATTTGGGGTTCCAAACCACTCCCAGGGTCTGGAAACCACACCCAGCAGGGACATCCCTCAGCCTGCATGGGAGACACCTTACCCTGGGATCTCCCCCAGCTCCAGGAGGTTTTGTAATCTGCTGATTGCACCGAGACAACGCTGATAAAACATTTATTTCAGCCTTGGCATTAAAAATAGATGGCTGTAGCCTAAAGGTGACTCGTTGGGGGACTTGCTTGCTGTTCTGCTTTGTTATGAAGCCTGAAAATTATTGTGTTTTTTTTAAGTGGTGTTGCTTGTTTTCTTCACGCTTCTTTCCAACCTCACAAATATTAAATATGCCATGTCAGGTTGGTTTTGTTACAGTCTCTTGGGAAGAGCTGCCCACTGGGAACTTTCTCTGCCCTGAGGATGTCAACAGATCATTTATCCACCACGAGAAAAACAATAGTTGACTGTAAAGTGAGATCTTAGAAGAAAAAAAAAAAAATGGAGAGTTAGCAAGAGTCAGCAGTTCCTCTGGACTTGCCACTTCAAATATCCTTGCTGTAAATTCCCTGGAAGAAGGGTAGGGTACACAAGAGCTGAGGTTTTGGTGTTAAATACTTCCAGACCTCCTCAGGCCGTCAGGAGGGAGCAGGCCAGCTGTGGCTCCAGATGTTGCCTGGGGAAGGGATCACCCACGGGAGCTGGGATGCTGTGAGCTCTCTGGGATTCCTTCCCCTTTTGGTGCTGTGAGGCAGCTTTTATGAGTTTTATCCCCAAAAATGGGATGAGATCCATCTCTGGGGATACTTGGGAACGTGGGGGGCACAGGGAGAAGTGGAAGAGGCCAGGGGCAATCCCAGAGGATGCTCCAGCCTCAGGAGATGTCATGGGCAGGCTGGGTGACAGGACAAGGGTGTGGGTTCAGCTGCCACCCCCATGTCCCAAGGAACTCTGTTAACCCTTCTCAGCCCAGCGCTGAGCGACCCTCCCACCTCTTGGAAATCCTGGGAATTAAACAGTCAGAAAGGGAGGTTTGTGTTTCCTTGCTGGGTGTGCCTTTTCCCACCCCCTGGGTGAATCCTGCACAGGTGCTCACCATCAGCTGTGCAGCTCAGGATTGGTGTGCCTGGCCAGGGCCTGACCTGCCCCTCGTACCCACAAAAACACGAAACATCTGCTCAGGGTGGGAGAGAAAACCCCGTGGTGTTTACTGTCAGCGTGGCTGGGAGGGAGGAAGGGACAGGAGGGCACAAACCAGAGAATGTTCATGGTGGAAAAATGCCATTTCTGCCTTCTCCATAACAAACTTGTCTCTCCCAGGCTCTCTGGGACAGTGTGAGCTGGATTTTTTTTTTTTTTTTTTTGCAATGCCTGGAAAGTCCAAAGCTCCCAGTCCCTGAGGCTGGCAGGGGGCAGAGAGGCAGGGCTGGGTGGGAACATCCCCCCCAAACCCTCTGGGGAGGTGCTGGTGAGGTTTGGGATGTCACACAAAGGCCACCAGCCGGGCAGGGGGACAGCAGGGGTGTGTGACACCGTGCCACGCTGGGGACATTAATTCCCAATGAACCAGGAGTGCTGAAAGGCTGCGTTGTTCCTCAGGGAGGGACAGATGAGGATCAAAGTCACCCTCGTTACTCCAGCTGGTGGCACTGGGGACAGACCCGCTGGTGCTGGTGCTGGTGCTGGCAGTGGCAGCCCCGTGCTGAGGTCACCTGTGGTGTCACCAAGCCCAGAGCAGAAGAGGGACTTCCTCAGGCTGCCTTTGGGGTGGGAAGGGCATCAGGGTGATGCAGGATCCATGAAGGGAACCTACAGGAAGGATGAAGAGGGACTTTGGACAAGAGTGACAGGACAAGCGGGAATGGCTTCAGATTTAGAGTGGGTTTAGATTGGATATTGGGGAAAAAATTCTTCCCTGTGAGGGTGGGCAGTGCCCAGAGCAGCTGTGGGTGCCCCTGGATCCCTGGCAGTGCCCAAGGCCAGGCTGGATGGGATTTGGAGCCATCTGGGACAGTGGAAGGTGTCCCTGCCATGGCAAGGGTGGCACTGGATGGGGTTTAAGGTCCTTCCCTCCTGTGTTTCTGTGTGGTTTTTCAGCATCTGGGCACAGGGGAGTTAAAAGGACCAGTCCTAATGCCCCCCAGGAGAAAAGGACACTAATAAATGAGTGAGAAGGAGCCCTGGGGACTAATGAAGCATTGTGGACACCAGTGGATGTGTTTTGGATACATCAGATATCCTGGAGTGACAGCAGACAGGGAGGGCTGGGATGGTGGCGTGTTCAGGCTTGGGAAAAACTGCTCCAAAAATGAAATTTACTTCATCCAAAGAAAATTAGTTTTTAGACTGATGGAGCCTGTGGCTTTACTGGACAGAAGGGAAGGGTTTCTGGAGGAATCTTTTCCAAGGAGGAGCGTGGCTGGTGCTGCAGAGGGGTTCCAATATTAGACCATCCTCAGGCCTTGATAAATCACCTTGAAAAACGTGGAACCAGCTGCTGTTTGCAGAAAGGTTTTGTGGAAAAGGCAAAAGAAGAGGTTTGCATTCCAGAGCAGCCAGCCCGGAGCTGTGTCCAGCTTCACGTGCAAGGTGAAGTTTCCTCAGAGGTAAAAATCACTTTAAGGCAGGATAAACCCCACCCAGAGCAGGCTCTACCACCACCACGAGTCAATCAGTGTGGAGCTCTAAAAAAGGCAATAAAAGAGCTTTGTCCTGGCAGGCAGCTCCGTGCACAGGTCCCTCAAGGGTCCCCCAGGGTCCCCCTGGCTGGGCTGAGGGATGAGAGAGCAGCAAAGATTCTGCTGCTGGAAATTTCCTTGCTGGGAAGGACGAGCGGCTCTTCCTCAGGGTGAATCAGCTAATCCTGCTGCCTGTGCTGGCCCCTGATAAGCTCTCCGGCCAACTCTGATGATTTTCCAGCATCTTTATTAGAAAAATGATCAAGTCAGAAGCGCTTAGAAGTCAATTATGTTCCACGTGACTGATGTTAATTATTATTACTTTTGTTAGCTCACCTAATCCACCAGGATTCTCCCCTTTACAGATGTCACTAATTTGTTCCCAGAGGGCATTGCCTCCCACCAGTGGATTCTGGAGCATTTCCCTGAGCTGCCCTCTATTTTTTTTTTATCTAACGTAGCTTAAAATTTGATTGGAAGTTAATTATTGTGAGCTGGAAGTTTCCACAGGCTCCTGTAAACATCAACGAAGCTTTGCAGTCTGGGTTATTTTTACAACGTGTCGGGCAAAGAAACCCAGGGTAACAGTTTGGGAATGCTGGGAGACATCTGATTGAAAATGGAAATTGGCAGATAAGTGATGTGGAAGAGCACAGCCCTGCCTGTGCAGGAGGGAAGGAGTGTGGTGGATGCGGATGGAGCAAAAAGAGGGTTGAGATAACCTGAATCAATGCCCGCAGGCACAGAGTGAAATCTGACTTCTCCCTGAGCTCTGGGGCATGAGGAGTTTTTGCATGGCTGCAAAACAATTTAGGGATCATTAAGACAATAGGCTGTATATGGAAGAAAATCCTGGGATAAAAGCTTTTCTCTTGCTTATTTTTTTA
Source organism: Hippolais icterina (assembly GCA_013400075.1). NCBI lineage: Eukaryota > Metazoa > Chordata > Aves > Passeriformes > Sylviidae > Hippolais > Hippolais icterina. Next base: position 491,667 of record VWYN01012399.1, read on the forward strand.
AATTTATTTCATTCACCCTTTTTTCTCTGTTTTTTTTTTCCCCTCCATGAGGCACCAAGGAAATCCAAGAAATCTTCTTGTGCCTTTTAGGATGTGGCTTTGGAGCAGCTGCTGGCTGGCAAGTGGTGCCCATTCCCTGTTCAGTGCTGCTGGGGGGGATGGTCTGAATGCAGCCCACAAAGAAACTTTGTGCTTTAAAAAAGGGTTGAGGGCTCCAGACAATCTCTGTGACTCCAGCACGTGTCCAAACCCCTGCACAGTTCAGCACACGGAGCTGTGCTAACAGAGCTCCTTGCCAGGCACTGAAGTGTTTGTTTGGAGATGGCCCTGGAGAGCTGGGCAAGGATTTATTTTCACTCCTAACAAAACAACAAACCACACCAGTATGGAATTTATCATATAGGAGCAGCAGGAGGAGGTCAGGGGCTGCCTGAGCACAGCACTGGGGGCTCTGCTTGTTGTGTTTGGCTTGGGGAGAGAATTCCCAGGGGGATTTTTGGGGCAGCAATCAATCCCTGCCTGATTTTCTTGCTTTGATGAGGTGACAACCCAAGTCTGTGCTGCCAGGTGGAGCTGGGGCAGGATGGCACTGGGAGGGTGGAATGGAATGGGTTGGGAGGGACCTTAAAGGTCACCTGGGTCCAACCAGGGACACCTTCCACTGTCCCAGGTGGCTCCAAGCCCCGTCCAGCCTGGCCTTGGACACTGCCAGGAATCTTGGAAGCTTGGACAGCTTTTCTGGGAAACTCCCCACCCTCGTGTTAAAGATGTGGGGAGGCCCAAGAGTGGCTCACCTTGTCCAAAACGTGTTGAGACACTGGGTAGCCAGTAATTTATTTTTTTAAGCACATATCTATCACTGGGTGGTTGTTATTTTTTCTTTCTTTTTTTTTTTTTTTTAATCAGGACACTGCTTAGTTTTGTGCAGACTTTTAGAGCATCCTCTACCTTGTGATTGATTGTGTGCCCGTGCTGGGGTCGCCCACCTTCCTGCTCTGCCTCACATCTCCACCTCAAATTGGCATAGTGGTGCTCATTTCCCACTTTTACTTTGGAGTGCAGCCTCACTGGAAATGTTAATTTACAGCAGCTGCTTCCCAGTGTGTGATTTGGGGGAAAAGCTCTCAAGTTTTCCATGTGGTTATCAGATAGTGCCTGGCTGTAAAACCCCAGCCTCTCCTCGACCTGGCAGAGGTCCTGACAATGGTTAGGGAGAGCAGAAATGCCCTGCAGTCAGTTCATGTCCACGGGGTTATTTATGGGCATAAGTATCATAAACTTTGTGATTAATTACTGGGAGAAAGCTGCTGGTGGTGTCACTGGAGTTTCTCTGCCTGCAGCCCTCGGGGCGGGGCAGCTGCTGCACAAAAGTTGCTCTTGCAAAACAACAAAGAAAATCCTGGTTTATTTATTCTTCTTATTGTTCTTAACACCCTGTCGAAGTGGGGAAACTCTTGCAGTGGCCTTTGGGAGAGCCTTGCACTTCAGGAGTCAGAGAATGGCACACAGGCACTGAGCAAAGCCCGGGGAAGGTTTTCAGGCAGGGCTGCTGGCACTGGATGAGCAATTTCAGGTGCATCCCTCGTGCTGTCCCTGCAGCTCTCACTGCTTTGCAAAGCTGCTGTTCTCACCTGCTGCACTGCCTGGGGGAGAGGAAGGATGCTGTGATCTGGGGCTGTCCCTTTTCTGCCTCCTGCTTCCAGTGTGGGCATAGATGGATCACTTACTCCTGCTCTGCTTTGCTTTCCCATCTCAAAAATGGGAATAAAGCAGCTTAGTGCACTTCAGAGATCAGCCCCACTGTCTTAGACAAGGTGTGAATGAAATGAGGTGTCCCTTATCCTCCATCCAACTGGCTCCTTGTCAGTGGCCACTCCAGAGCGTGGAGCTGAGATTTTTTGGGAGGGGATGCAGTGACAGCAGGGTGGGATGAGAATCAGGAGCTGGTTATTCTGGAGAAGCTCCTGGCTGTGTCCTCCCCACAGCCCCATGTGGGCAGCACAGCAACCCAGGCCACCTCAGCCTTGCATTTCGTCCTCGAGGAGCAGGAGGGGAGTTTGCTGGAGGGCGCAGTGTTGGGTGCAGATGTTTCGTGTCTCTCATCCCTCGAGGTCAGCTGGAGTTCTGCCAGCACCAGTGACGTGAGTTGTGCAGCAGAGGCCAAACCCTCCCTCAGACGGTGCTGTGGGACTGCTCTGTGCTCTCTGAGGGCTTTTATGGCATCTGTCTTGGTTTGGAGAGACAGTTGTCTGCCAGGGAAAGCTGGAGCTGGAGCTTCCCTTGGAACAGAGAATGTAAATCCCCTCCCCTCCAAATTATTATGATTTTGCAATTAGGGGCTTTCAGGCAAAGATATGGGAATAGGAGTAACAGTTCTTTAATAGAAAGTGGTACTACAAATGTGGTAGTACAAAAAAACAAGCAAGCAAACAAAAGTCTTGGAAGAAACCCTGACAGGGTCAGGGATAGGACCTGACACCCTCTTGGTCAGGGGGTTGGGAGCAGCCAAAATAAATCCTCCTGGAGTGACAGATGTGGTTCTGTGGAGCAGAGATGATGCTGTAGAAAGGGTCCAGCTGTGGCGAGATGGGTCTGGTGGTCTGGTCTCCCTCTGGAGTCCAGAGTGGAAAACCAGATCCCTGAAATGCTTGGTGTTCCTGAGTCTCAGTTTTTATCGAGGCACGAACGGTTGGCTCCGCCCACACTTGGTGGAGCAACTCCCAATGGGATGATGTCATGTGTGATATCACTGGTGAGCCTTCATGGCCCATTATCAGCAGATATCCCTGATGATGTCATGTGTGATGTCATTGGTGAGCCTTCATGGCCCATTATCAGCAGATCTCCCCTGGAGGATGGACGGGTGGTGACAGAGATAACAAACCCTGCCCCAGCTGGCTTTAATGGCTGGGCCATTATCAGAAGGGATCCGCCCCCCTCCTCTGGGGTTACAAGAGATAAAGAAAAAACATCTCAACAGCTTTCAACAGATGAAATAGAATGCACATTTTTTGGTTACCTAACCCAACTCAGCATCCCAGCACAAGCAGGGGCTGAGCTGCTGGCACTGGTGCCAGAGCACCCAGAGGAGGTGTCCTGTAGCACCACTGTCCCCATGCCAGGCTGGTCTCTGTGGGCATGACTCATTTCCCTCCCCAATTCCTGTCTTTCCTCCCCTTTGGGCATCTTGCTGCCAGCCCTGGTTTCCCAACTGCCTGCACGCTGCTCTTTGCTGGCTCTATTTATAGGGAATTTAATAAGAGATCAATTAAAGAAATGAAAGCAAACCGAAGATGTCTGTCAGCCCCAGAGCTGGAGCGAGGCGAGGTTATTGGTAGCAGTTGTCTCAGATCCTGTCAGCTCTTTTTATAGGCAGTGCCTCTTGTTGTGGGACAGCTGGGCTGGCGTGTCCCAGCAGGTGGTGGCAGCCACCCTGTCCCTCTGCTGGGACCCTGGTGCTGCCAGCTCCTGCCTCCCCTGCTCGTTAAAAAGGGGAGGGATGCTAATGAGAGAAGTGGGCTTGAGGGAGTCCCTCTTTGTTAAAGCACGCTGTTAATTAGCGCTCCTGATTTACTGTTTTCCTGTTTGGGGGGATTTGGTATTTATGATCCTACGGGGAGGATGTGAGCTGGCATGGCCAGAGGAGATTTCTGCTCCTTCAGGGTTTTATGATCCCCCTTCCTCTCGAAAATTCCAGCTGCGGGGAGAGACCAGGAAATTGGAGATTTGTTTCTGACTGAGTGAATTAGTGTCTGTCTCTGTAAAATCTGTTTCCCTGCGTTTTGCTGCACCCTAAGTATTCTTTTGGCTGGCTGCCCTGCACCTCTGCAGTGTCAGCACGGGGAGAGCCTCCTGCTGCAGTCAGGGGCCATCCCAAACAGTCTCCAGGTCTGTCTGGGATCTCTGGTATGTTCATTTGTTCCACGGCTGGAGAGGGTGGGATTTCTCATCAGGAATCCTCCAGCCAGGCTCAGAGCTCCCCTCCTGCCTCTGTGGCCTCCAGGGTGTCCCCAAGGGTGTGCCAGCACTGCCCTCACGCTCCCAGTGTCCCTGTCCCCCTTTTCCAAAGCTGCCTGGAACAGATTATTTCTCTTTAAAAATTTCAGCTGCTTCTGCTCTTTATTCCTGTATACTCTGAATTCTGGATTATTTTTGTAAGAGTAGTGACAGGGCAAGGGGGGATGGCTTTAAACTGATAGGGAGTGGGCTTAGATGGGATATTGGGAATAAATCCTTCCCTGTGAGGGTGGGCAGTGCCCAGAGCAGCTGTGGCTGCCCCTGGAGTGTCCATGGCCAGGTTTGGAGCAGCCTGGGACAGTGGCAGGTGTCCCTGGCCATGGCAGGGGTGACACTGGATGAGCTTTAAGGTCCCTCCCAACCCATTCCATGATTCTCAGCCTGGTGATTTTATCCCTTGCCCGCTTCTCTCCCTGGGGAGATTGTGATGAGCAAAGCCAGGACTTTGCCCAGATGAAGTCTGAGTCCCACTCGTCCCTGCTGTCCCTGTCACCTCTTTCCAGTGCTTTCTGCTCCTGCTGCTTCATCCATCAGCTCCTCCTGTGGCCACCTCTGCTCCAGCTGCCTCTCATTTGTCAGGTACTTCCTCCCTGCTCCAATTCACCTCCCCAAAATTATCACACAGAGCAAAGCACCTCCTCCAGGCCTTATTAAAAACACCAGGAAGATGTATCTGGTGTTTCTGCACAGCTGCTGGGCTCCATTTGATATTGTTTGATCGACTGAGAGCAAGAGGAAGGGAAATGCTGAGTTGGGGGAATTCAGTAGGAGCTGTTCAAAAAAGAAAAAACAACACAAAGAAAAGACAAACATGTCCAAAAGCACCAGCATGATCTCATGCAACGCAGACATTGTGATCTGGGAACTGCAGAGGGCTGAGCCTTTGTGTCTGGGCAAACAAAGGGACAGAAATAGCAACCCAGAAATGTTAATTCATTGTCAAAGTGATCCCCATCCCCGGCCATATGATTTATATGGAGCAGAAACCAGGGCAGCTCCGCTTGGGTTCTTTATGTAAGGGAAGAAGGGTGAAAAAAGGGAAAACTCTCGAGTTGGGCTCAGCTCTGGGGGATTCTGCTGTGGTCTCTGAGACACTGGAGTGGCTCCTTCATGCCCCTGTTAGAAAATCAGCCTTAAAATCGTGCTGGGGCTGAAGTGCACTTGGGGCCACGGCTGCTGCTAATTCGGGAATTTCACTTGGAGGTTATCAAAGGAGCAAAACTTTGATCCTGCCTTGGCATTTGCACACCCAGAGGTTTTTTGAGGGCTGGGGCTGGCTGTCCTTCCTGCCAGCTGTCTGCCACTTCCATTTCTGTGCAGGAAAACCAGCCCGAGACCATCCAAGGAAAAGAGCTTTGAAGGAGAACGAGGACAGACGTGGTTCACAAAAGCCCCTTGGGGACAGGGAGCTGGAGGGGCAGGAAATGTTTCAGAGATTGCTCTTAATTTGGTTTATTTTCTATTTAGGCTGTCCCAATTTATCCCAGTCCCTGCGTGTTCTCTGCTCCACTGCTGCCCAGTCTCTTCCTTGGGCCAGCTCTGTAATGGAAAGCTGAGGATGTAAAGGATGAGGAGTTAAAAATGGGAGGTTAAAACAACAGGTAGAACTGGCACTGTGCTCGTGTGTCAGCGTGAGACCCTGCTCCAGTGAACCATCTTCTTTTCGTCTTGTCATTTTCTGTGAAATTATTTTTTTCCCCCCCTCAGGATCCTCTTTTTTTTTTAAAAGAAAAAAATTCATAAAAATTTATTTGGCCGCCTGTGTCTGTGCAGATCAAACAACATTCTGCCATCATTGCAAGCCGGTGAGTCACAAGGGCCATCATGGTTCTATCTTAAAAATAACCCCAAAGTCCCCTCGCAATTGCTCTGCGGGCTGGGATGAGTTGTGCATTCCCCGGGGAAAGGCAGAGGCTGAGGCAGAGACCCAGGGAGAGACGGTCACTGCCATGAAAAGGCTTTGATGGCTTTTCCTCTCTGCTCTCTGTCCTCTCTGCAGCTCTGCTTTATGCTCTGGTGTGAGCTCTGTGAAATGGAGGTTTCCTTTTCAGCCCTCCTCCACCTGCATTCCTTTTGCCTTTGTCTCCTTTTCTTCCCTCATCTCCTTTTAGGTTTTTTTTTTGTTTGTTTGTTTGTTCTGGGGGTTTTTTTGGGGTTTTTTTTTTTGTTTTGTTGTTATTTTTTGGGTTTTTTATTTTCCAGGGGTGAGGAGGCCCCTGCAGAAAACCTCTCATTCTCATCTGTTAATAAACCCAGCTCCAGCCACTCAACACCAGCGTGTGAGGAATGATATTCCAAATGAGGCAGTGGAGGAGGAGAAGCCGGGTTATTTCCTGAGGATGCTCTGTTTCAATGAGTTTTGCATCCAGTTTTGATCCATTGACAAATGGACAAATTTTTGATGGACAAAAATTCCAGCTTTGAGTTTTTTGGGGAAGGTGCAGCTCGGTCTCGAGGTGATGCCCTTAAATTCTTGTGACACTGCTCTGTCTCTGTGAAATGTGGGATAATGCCTCTCCCTCCCTCCCTCCTCTTCCCCTAAGAATTGCTCAGCTTTGTAAGAATTTGTTCATCTTTGGGATGTCTGAACACGTGGCTCCCCCAGATCTTCAAACAAAGCAGCTCCAGTGCAGCAGGAGTTTTTCCAGAGGTGTTTTCCCTTGAGGCAGGACAATGCAGCACATTTCTGTCCATGCCCAGCCTGGGAAGGGATAACAGCGCTGCAGGAGGGCTGGGCTGCCACGAGCTGTTTTATTTAGGATCAGCTCCCAGCAGGGCTGACAGGGGTTTGTCATCAATTAAAAGGGGAGCTGGAGCACCCCTGCAGAAAACCTCTCATGAGACCCAACCCATCATCATATCCATGACTTGTTTTGAGTTGCTGATCCATGGATATCCAAGTTTCAGCTCTGCCTGTACATGAGATCCACACCCCCTTAATCCCTGAAATAATTCTTCCTGGTCTTATCCTTAGCATTGAGAAAATTTCATCCATAAAAGATGCACTGAAAAGGAAAAGACCTCACTGAGACAAGTGCACTTTCCCCCTCAGCTAAATACTCATCCTGTTTAAAACCAAGGAGGAATGGGTTCAAACTGAAAGAAGAGAAATTTAGGTTTGGGAAGAAATAGATATTGGGAAGAAATTCAGATATTGGGAATAAATCCTTTCCTGTGAGGGTGGCAGGCCCTGGCACAGAGTGCCCAGAGCAGCTGTGGCTGCCCCTGGATCCCTGGAGGTGTCCAAGGTCAGGTTGGAGCAACCTGGGACAATGGAAAGTTGTGCCCATGGCAGGGCTTTGAAACAAAGGATATTTAAGATCTTTTCCAACCCATTCCATTCTATAATTGCTGAATAAATGTGATTTTTCACCTAGATCTCTGTGACAGCAAGTTTTGTCCAGCTGGGTCATCAACCAGCAGCAGCTTTGGGCAGTTGGGCTTCTCAAAATTAATTATCCTGAAGCTACAGGAGTTGGACATTTTCATAATTTATTTTTTTTTTTTTTTGGCATGCAACTGTTAGGCATGTGAGGTCTCCTAAGTTTCTTTGAGTGGTTATAAATTATTAGCAACTGCAGCTAATTAATCTCCAGGGTCTCATGGTAAGGTTGTCTAGCACACATAAGAGAAACGAATACTTTTATTTTACTCAGCCATTTTTTTCCTTTGCTGTCTGGGTCTGCTCCTTCCTTGGGATGTGAATTTGGGCAACGTGCGTCCCTTGCAGCCGAATTTCTCCCCCAAAACTCCAATGCTGGTAGCTCTTCAAAGCTTTTGTGTGCACTTGGAAGTTGTGTGAGATGAAAAACATAAATAAGCCACTAACTAGCCTTGGCATAACTCCCTGAGCAGTGTCTATTGATAGGGAGCTTGGCCACAGATAAAAGCACCCTTCTGTCTTGATAGCAATATTATTTGGACGAGGTTTTAATCCAAGACTGTGAGGCCAGAGGAGATTTTTTTCAAAGGAGTGTCTTCCCTCGGATCGTTCATCAGCTTTGGAACTCTTAGAAGTCATTTTATGACTTTCATTTATTTCTTTACCCGGTGGTTGATTGTTAATAGGCACCAGGATACTTCTCCCCAAAGTACCTAAATCTTGAAAATAGATGGGGTTAAAGTAGCTAAACTACTTAAATTATGTTGTTTGGGGTTTTGTGGGGGTTGTTTGTTTGTGGAGGTTTTTTGGTGGGTTTTTTGTTTTGTTTTGGGTTGTTTTTTTTGGTTTGGTTTTTGTTTGTTTGTTTTTGTGTGTTTTGTTTTTGTTTTTTAGGGGAGGTGCTACAATTTTAATCAAGCTTTGTGCTGTGTAGTAGCAGGAGAATCCGAGCCAGCCACACTGGCTGCTCTCCCTCCACGTGCTGGATGTGCAGCACCTGTGGGTGGCTGGCACTCTGCAGAGGGCTCTACCTCTGAGTCAGCTCCAGCAGCTCTGGTTCACACTTGGAAAGTGAAAACCCTTCCAGATAAAGCATTCCAGGCTCTACAGAGCCACAATGGCCTCAGAGGATGATTTAAACCCCATGTTCTGCTCCCAGCTCACACTGCTGAGGAGCTTTCAGCCCTGGCAGTTTGCTGAGTGCTGGTTTGGAGCCCTGGTTTGCAGAGTGAGTGTCTGTGTGTCTGTCTGAGCAGCCCAAATTGCAGCCTCTGTCAGAGGGCTTGCAATTAATCACTGATTGCTGCAAAATCCCAAATCTTGGCTCGGATTGCTGCCTCAGTTCCGTGGAGGGAAGAGGCACAGGAGTGACAGGGTGGGACTGAAGAAATCAGGGAATTGGGAGAGGGTGGAAATCCTGGCTGGGGGTTTGGTGGGCAGGTGCAGGGAGAGGGGAAGGAGGCTTTGGCACGGTGTGAAACGGTGGGATTGGAGCAGAGAAACACACAGATTTCCTTTTTTTCCTTAATTTGGTGGTTTTGAGCTTAATTTGGTCCCTTGAGCTGTGACATCTCTGTAATTTCTGTCAGAACCCAGGACATCCCTCTGGTGCCCTGGGTGGTCCGAGACCCTGGCAAGGGCTCCAGAGACCCTGGCACAAAGTCAAAAATCCCAGTGCCTTTGATTTTAGCCCATGGGAGCAGTGACCAACCTCGTATGAAGAATTACAAACCACAAGAGTTTGATTAGAGTAATAATTAGCTTATTACTGGGCGTTAATGTAGAATTTTGGGGTTTAATGGGGGTTCAAGGAGGTAAAATGGAGGAATCTGGGTGTGCCCCTGTCCTTCTCTTCTTCTCCTTGCCCTCCATTTCCTGCTGTGCTGGTGGCACTTTTGGGTTGGTTTAGCACAGCAGTGCAGTGTCTAACACAGGTGATGGGTGTTGGTATCTCACTATAAACACAGAGCACGGAATATTTGGGATAAAAAGTTACAGCTGCCCTCGGGGTGGTCAGTCAGGGATGAGCAGCACTGCAGCAGCACCCAAGCTGGGTGAGAACAAAATGTACCAGATCAGAAACAATGAACAACCCTGAGAACCTGAGCTGACACATCCCAACTCTCTCTTCTGGCACTGGGGCTTGGGAGAAAGATTTTCAACAAAAATCTCAGGGATTATCAGCCCCAAACCCAAGAATTCCTGCTGTGGGAATCAGTGCAGGGAGTGGCTGTTGGGGTTTCTAGCTGAGGTTTTATGGGGGTGCCCCTTGCACCCAGAACAGCAGAGTCACCTCTTCCAGCCTGAGGAGCTCCTCTGAGGAGCAAAACCTCTGAGAGTGCAGCCCAAGCAGCCCAGTCATTAATCATGATGCTGATTTTGGGGGCCGTGCAGGTTTTTTGCCCGCTTGGATCTGATTTCTGCAGGGTGGTCATTTATCAAAGTGCAGGACTCGGGTAGCAAAGAGCTGCCTCTGTCTGGGGCTTTGCTGCCCTGCTGACATCAAACCCAATCTCTGAGCAAAGCAGCAGCTGCAGGACTTGCCCCCAGACAAGGATATGAGACATTCCCAATGTTTCTGGAATGTTGCAGCCCCCTCTGGAAAAGATTTTTTTTTGTATTTTTTTTTCCTCTTTGGGATTTTTTTACATTTACATGTGCTTGTTGCTCTCCCTTTTTAGTTTCTTTGCCTCGCTGCTCCTCTGCCTGGTACATATTTCTGTGTTAATTAGAGAAAAAAAAAAGAGTTCTGCTTTTAAGTGTCTTAATTAAGATTTTTCTTAACCCCCCCCCCCCAACATTTTCTCAGAGCTTTTTTTTTCACCGACATCTAAAACTGTTCTTAAAAGCTGGTGTCAAAATAATCTTATGCTTAACAGTTGATGTTTAGATATCTTTGAAACACACAATCTTTGGATAATTTACCTTCAGATCACCACTGAGACCTACAAAGGCCTGGCTGTGAGCAGCAGCAAGGTGAACTGTCTGAGGTCAGAGGGAATTGGGATTATTGGATCTGGGATTTTGGATCCAGTCTGAAGTCTGGTTCTTGAGGAATATCTCTAAGCACAGCTGGAAAGTTGGTTTGTGTTTAAAAAGTAAAAATATTGTTACTCATAGCTCAGCCATTGCACAAATGGCATCTGTTTGTTCAGTGTTAGGAATAAGAAGTTTCTTAATGGAAAAGCTGCAGGGAATTCTCCTTGCAGCTGAACCCTCTGGTGGGTTTCAAAGCTCTCCCCTGTGCTGGGTCTGTGGTTGTACTGGGAAATTGAATTAAAGCTTCTTATTCCCAGGCAGCTCCAATGAGACTTGAGTGGCTTCAGCCCAAACTCCCTGGGGTACCTGGGAGATGTCTCTGCTCTCCCTGGTCCCCAAAGGCACCAAAAGCTCCTCCTTGGCCTCCTGGATATGGCCTTCAACAAAAGGGGGGATGCTGCCACTATGAAATTTTGGGGTGCAGTATGAAATTTTGGAGTCCAGTATGAAATTTTGGGCTCTAGTATGAAATTTTAGAGTCCAGCATGAAATTTTGGGGTGCAGTATGAAATTTTAGAGTCCAGCATGAAATTTTGGGGTCCAGTATGAAATTTTAGGATCCAGTATGAAATTCTGGTGTGCAGTATGAAATGTTAGGGTGCAGTATGAAATTTTTGGGTGCAGTATGAAATTCTAGGTCCAGTATGAAATTTT
>VWYN01012399.1:503134-521753 GCA_013400075.1 Hippolais icterina
CAGTATGAAATTTTAGAGTCCAGTATGAAATTTTAGGGTGCAGTATGAAATTCTAGGTCCAGTATGAAATTTTAAGGTCCAGTATGAAATTTTGGGGCCCAGTATGAAATTTTAGCATCCAGTATGAAATTTTAGAGTCCAGTATGAAATTTTAGGGTGCAGTATGAAATTTTGGGATCCAGTATGAAATTTTGGTGAGCAGTATAAAGTTTTAGAGTCCAGTATGAAATTTTGGTGAGCAGTATGAAATTTTGGCATGCAATTTGAAATTTTGGGGTGCAGTATGAAATTCTAGGTCCAGTATGAAATTTTAGTGTCCAGTATGAAATTTTGGGGCCCAGTATGAAATTTTAGAGTCCAGTATGAAATTTTAGTGTCCAATATGAAATTTTGGGATCCTTACAGCTTTAGGAGGAAAAGCACTGTACTGAGGAAACCTTCCTTCCCGAGGTTGTTCTGTCACACCTTCTCCAACCCTGAAAAACCTCTCCTGTTCCCTGCTGGGGCTACGCTGGCAGAGGGTGGGGATGAATTCTCTCCTGTGGGGTCATTTAAAGCAGATTCACCCCAAAACTGCTCCATGGTTCCCAGGTGGCTGCTCTGCTCCTGCCTTTGGATGTGTGACACCCCCTGGGCAGGGTCACGGGGGCTGATGGCAATTCCCCAGATCCTGGAATTGGTGGAATTTTGGGAATTGGTGAGAGCTGCTTGTAAGAAAAAAGTGCCTCCCTTTCCCTGCTTGTAAAAGGGAAGTTCTGCTTCTCCAAACCTCGCCGTGCTGGCCAAATGTTTTCAGATAAACAGATGAAAAGTTGCTCGAGGGATCTGAGCCATCCATCAGCAGACCTTGAGCTGGAGTTAATGAGATGGAGGATGAAAAACCCCCTGGGTGGGTCAGGCTACACCAGCCCCGTACCTGTGTGCATAATTGATGATGCCCACGTGCAGAGATCAGCTCCCCGGGGTCCTGGCTCGGGTTCTGCAGCCTCAGCCACCTGGCAGAGCTGAAATCCATCCCCCTGTGCCCAGCTGGCAGCCAGGCCCTGCAGCTCTCTCGGGGATTTGATGCCATTCCTGCCCCTGGGGTTGGGTTCCCCAGCCTGGCACCGGGAGGGGAAGGCAGGAGCACTCCCTGCTCAGCCCCTGGGAAGGTGCTTCAGTGTCCCAGAGCTGAAACCAGAGCCAGGACCTGCTCCCTGAGTCCGAGTTCCTCCTTGGAGAGTGGATTTGGGAGTGCTGGGGGATTTCTTGGCTCCTGTGACAGCTGAGGAAGGATCCGGGCATGTACGGCACGATGTCACTGAGGAACGCAGCACAGAGGGGGAAGGGCAGCACCTTGCGAGGTAGGAATGCCAAATCTGCCCCAAATTCCTGCCGTGAGCCCATCCAGGTGCCTGGCACAGTGGTGATCTGTTGTTTTGGGATTGTGTGCAGTCCCTGCTGGAAGGTACAGAACAGTCAGACAACAAGTACAGAACAGCTCTTCAAACCCCTGGCGTCTTTCCTTAGGGGAGCTGTAAGGCCTTGGTGTTCTGGCCAAATTTTAGGGATTTTTTTTTGAGTCTGGAGAGAAAAAAACCCCAACCCTGTGTGGTTTCTCCCACTTTTACAGCTTCCAGCATTTGCAGTGTGCCTGTGTGCTGTTAAAGCAGCTGGTGCCCTCTCCCCTGGCAGCAGCTGTGGGGTAAAAAAGCCCTCCCAGAGCACTGAGAGCTGTGCTGGAGGGAGCCAGCCAGGCTGCACAAGGCACTGCTCACCCTCCAGCTAGGGCAGGCTGCACCCAGGGCTGAGGAAGATGTGAATTCAATCCTCCTGGGGGGCTGCTGCACCTCCAGTGACTGAGCTCGGCTTGCACGAGCTGCCAGCGTGGCTGTTGGTTTGGGTTGTTGTATTTCTACATCTTCCTTTGGAACCACAATCACTCCTTGGGGCAAAAATTCCACTTTCCCCCAGTGTCTGGGCTTGCTGAGGTTGGAGAATTTGATTTTTGGCTCCTGCAGGAAGCCTGGGCTGCCTCCCCTGCTCAGGGCTCTGGCCAGGCTGGAAGTTGAGGAAAGGTCTGGCTCCAGCAGATGCTTCCTGATCCAAAGGCAGCTCCTTAAGCTGAGTGTGCTTCCTAGGAAATGAGGTGGATTTTGTCAGGCTGTGGCCTCTGGGCCCAGCTACTTGATCTTCAACTTCTCCAGCACGCTCTGGGCTCTGGCAAGAAAATTGCTGATGTTTAGGCCTTGTCTTTGTGAGCAGAGTTTAAACAAACCAAGCCCAGCTTGTCTCTGCAGTGTGCCAGTAAATTCATGTTTTATTAGGACCAGGAGAGGTTTCCTGTGGTGCATCCTGCCCAGATCAGATGGACAGAAGAGGCCACTCCTGGCCCTTTTCTTTGCTCTGTTGTCTCCAGTTTCCCTTTAATGCATTTGTGTTTTGGTGAGGGCTTTTGGAACCTGTTGGCAATGAATTGTGATTGATATCAGCAATTCTCAGACCTCTGCCAGCACAGCCTTGCTGGCTTTGAGGTGATGGGCATGGTAAGGAACCTGGAGAGAAGGTGGCAGGGCTGTGGTTTATTGGTGGTTTATAATCTTCGTGGTTTACACTGAGTTTTGTGTTGAGACATTGTAATTGTACAAGAGAGCAACAAGCATTGCTCCGGTGCCTTGTCGTGTGCTGTGTAAAAGGAGGTGGATTCATGGTTTCTGAAATTCTCTGCTTTCCAGGCCTTTAAAATGGGATCTGTGAAGCAGTCAGACTTTCTTCCTTGTTCACAGATCAAGAAAAACCATGTCCTGTCTGGAGCTCTTTGGTAGGCTCCTATCTGCAGAAGAGCGTAGAACAAATTCTTTTTAAATTTGGGAAAGTAAATTCTGTTCAGAATGCTGAAAATTTGGGGGAAAAAATGCTGCATTCCTTAGCTGAGAGCTTCCAGCAGCTCCTGAATCAGCAGCAAAAGTGTCCTTGAGATTGTGAACAAATCCTTGTATCCAAATCCTTGCAGGTCTCTCATTGAGGGATGGAAGCATGTCCAGAGAAGGGAATGGAGCTGGGAAGGGTCTGGAGCCCCAGGAGAGGCTGAGGGAGCTGGGAAAGGGGCTCAGCCTGGAGAAAAGGAGGATCAGGGGGGACCTCGTGGCTCTGCACAAGTCCCTGCCAGGAGGGGACAGCCGGAGGGGTCGGGCTCTGCTCCCAGGGAACAGGGACAGGAGGAGAGGGAACGGCCTCAGGCTGGGCCAGGGGAGGCTCAGCTTGGACAGCAGCAGGAATTTCCCCATGGAAAGGGTGCTCAGGCCTTGGAAGTGCCCAGGGAGGTTTGGAGTGCCCATCCCTGGAGGTGTCACCTGGAGGTGGCACTGAGTGCTCTGGGCTGGGGACAAGGTGGGGATGGGCACAGCTTGGACTCCATGGTCTGGAAGGGCTTTTCCAACCTCACTGATCCTGGGATTCTGTGATTTTTACGATTTATTTTTTATGATTTATGCATTTTTATATCCAGCTATATGCACAGCTGTAATTAGTGGGCCTTTCCTTCTGACTGCGAGTGCCCTCCTCCAAAACCATCCTTCCCCTTGGCTGCTCCCAGCATAGCTCAGACACCTCCAACCTCTCTGAAAATCCACCTGCCCACGGGGACGTTCTCCAGAGCTCATTCCTGCAGCTTTTCTGTCTCCAGCAGCGATTTCCATGGGGGAGAGGAGGGCACAGAGGGCACAGCTCCTTCCCCTCGGAGGGCTCAGAGGCACAACTGGGATTTTTGGCCGTGTGCAGTGACACCCTGCGAGGTGGGACAGGCTTTTGGAGAGAGGTTCAAGGCTCTCTTCTCTCTGCCTTCCTCCCACGGCGCACCCAGAGCCTGCAGGCACCTGCTGCGAGCATCCTCCTCCTCCTCCTCGTAGTGGGGCTGGGCTTAGGTGACAGCACAGCTCCTGCTCCTGGCAGGAAAGAGAGAGGGAGATGAACCCAGGAGGGCCACGTGTGTTTAATTTATTCCTTCTGTCATCTCCCTGGCTTCTCTTTCTCCTCCTGTTTTGTTGGAGACGAGGCAGGGAAGGCGCCGGGCGCTGAGCTGGGCTGCAGGATAAACAACAATATCTGCACCTCCATTTCTTGCTCTAGGGGGGATTTTGTTGTCTGGTCACAGCCAGCAGAGACTCAGAAATGCAACGTGCAATGACACGGCTGTGAATTTAAAAGCTTGGCTTGCCCACCCAGGCACATTTTTAATTTTTATTTTTTTTCCTTTTTTCTTTGTGTGTTCTCTGCTCCCCAGAATAGCAATCAGCTGGAGATCTGTGTTTTCTACCCACTCCTTTTCTCACAGGAGTTGTGCTGGTGGAGTGGATGCTGCCTGTGATAACCTCTCCTTCACAACATAGGGGTTTTTTTAAAATAGTCATTTTTGTAGTTTCCCCTTCCTTTCATTTCCCTTCCCAGAGTTTATTCAGGAAAAAAAAGACGAGATGTGGGTGAGCCCCAAAGGCAGCTCTGCCCTGAGTTAACGTGAGCTGCAGGGGATGTGGAGAGCTTTGGTCGTGGGGTGAGACATTAATTTTGAAGATTTTAGAAAAAGCTAAGGTTATAGACAACAATATGTTGCTGAAAAAAAAAATAGGCTTTGCTGAAATCAGTTAAAACTCAGAGGATGGTTAAGAGACTGAATTTTAGATAAGCGACCCCAAATCTAATAACTCATTGCTTGTCAACTTTATGTTTGTGTAAGCTGTGCTTGTAATGGAAAACAGGGAAAAATTGATCAGTAGACCCCAGGAACACAAAACAATTGCAAACCTCCTGTTTTCAGAAACCCAGCCCTGCAAAACAAGAAATTATAAATCCTCCCAAAGATTCATTTGTCCTGTATGCATCGAAAGTTTAGAACGAGGAAGACTCATTTTACATCCTCATTTCTAGTGGTCCCTCCCCAGAACAGACCCCTGACTCATTTCAAAGAACAAACTAACAGCATTTTTGTCAATTAGCACAGAAAGCAGAGAAGAAGTGACCAGGGTATGAATATTTTGTGTATTCAACACTTTTGTGGATAAAAAGCTTTGTCATTACCTGTGATCTCTGCAGTGAGAATTAAGGAGATATCCCACTTGCTGCCCAGTGCTAAAAATAAACATGAACTTTCCAACTTAACTGTTAGAGAGATTTTTGTCTGTCACAGATATCAATATTAGATCGATATTCATATTTGCATTTTTCATATTCAGCATCCTCAGCCCTGCCCTCCCTGTCACTCCAGGGGATTTTGCTCAGTGGGAATTCCCTCCCCACTCTGAAGGTTTGAACAGGCCTTCTGTTGTTGTTTTCTTTTCTTTCCCCTCTCCACTGATAATTTCTGACCTTTGCTGACAGAAGCCAGGGTTGACATCGAGAAAAGGATGAAACCACCAACTGAAAACAGCGTGAGAAAAATCTGGAGGAATCAGAGATTTTTATTTTTTTGGTTAATTCACAAGTTCTGGAAAGAATAAGCAGGAAAACATGATCTTCCCTGTTATAATTTCATTATAGCAAACAGCCTGGGCCCCAAGTGAGGGGAGATGCTGTGGGGGATGTGTTTTCTGGGGGCTGCTGAGCACCCAAGAGATTTGGGAGGCAGGAGGTGGGTGTGTCCCTCTCACAGGATGCTCACCCCTTACCCCAGCATCCAGCACAATTTCCTGAGGCCCAGGCACCTCTCTGAGTCTTCCACTCCAGAAATCATTTGGGTTTAGGTGTTTTCCCCCTAATTTTGATGCAGAGGGAATGAAAATTCTGTTAACCTGCCAACCACGAGCACGTGTGGAGGATCTGCCTACCCCTGGCAGCTCCTCTCTGCTCAGGGCTCATCTCTGAGGTCACAGCCCAGCCTGAGCTTTGGAGAACTTTGCATTTACAATTCAGGATTTCAGAATAACCGGGAAACGAGAGCCTCCTTCCCAGCCCCACACAAACACCCAGAGAGCAATGCTTAATTCCTGTCATCCCCAGGCCTGGGGGCTGTTTATCTCCAGCATTGCATGTTTATACGTGGAGTTCATCTCCTCAAGTGAAGACAGATTAAGCAGCGGGGCGAACAGACCAGTTTATGTGAACGATGGGATTTCCAGCCTAGAAATTCTGCCAAGACCAAGCCAGACAAATTGGTAGCACAGCAGTGTTTCTCATTAGTGTACATGGAAAGTTGTGCCTTGCTGATAATGCACAACAGCATCCTGTTGGGAGGTTTGGGAACCCATCTGGGAGCAGCTATCAGAGCTGTGTTCCAGGCTGGGATTGAGTTGTCTCGATTCCCTCTGTGTTTTCTCCTCTGACAAAGGGAAAAAAAAAAATTAAAAAAAGTGCAGCTCCCTTGCACTGATATCCTGAAATATGTGGGAATATCAGTGAGCAGTGTGGTTTGCTGAACAGAAATAAGATGATTACAGCCTCCCTCCCCTCCCTGCAGCCGTCCCTTGCTGTTTGTGGTTTGCTGGGTAAGTGCTTGTGGTGCCCATCTTCCATCCCAGGACAAATTATTTCCAACTCGAAAATAAGATTACCTGCCATAATTGCCTGTGGTGGTTTCCTCCGCTGCTGCCAGATCTGTGGGCTGGCTGCTTTTGTGTTCTGCACGGAGAATATTCCCCAGCGCTGTTAACGCTTCCAGGACCAGCAGGAAAGAGCCACAGCTTTGTGCCCTGACCTGGGAATTGGTGCCTCATTCTGCTGGGAATTCACTGCACAAAAGAAAGGAACCACGTCTCTGCCTTCCCATTCCTAAATAATTTTTTTTTTTTTTGTCCTGCTCTTTTTTCCCCCCTCTGCTCCTCCCTGTCCTGGAAAAACGCATTTTAGTTCCAAATCCTTGTTTATGGTAGGCTCTGGAGCTGAGGGTGTGTCTCCAGTGTCTGGCACAAAAGGTTACAGTCACCACCATCCAAACAACAAGAGGCCACTTGGCCTCGTTGTTGGGGGGCCAAAACCCTGAACAATCCCTGGTGGATTGGCTGGGAGGTGCCCAAATTCCCTGGGAATCCAAACTTTAAATTATCTCTTGGACTTGAGGCTTGCTGTCCTTGCTGCTGGTGATGTGCATCCCCAGGATGTTTTCATCATTTCAAACCCTTTGATTTTTTTGCCCTGATTTAAAACATTATTTCTGGCGTCTCCTGTGCTGGAGCTGTGGGGAAAACCCCTGATAAGGGCCACAATGGTGCCCAGAGGAGCACAATTTGTCTGCCAGCCTGGCTCCTTCCAGCCTTTGCCTCCCTTTGTGCTGGAGGAGGAAGCTGGCACAGGGCTGGGATTGTTCAGGGCTGGGGAGCTGCTCCTGCCTTGGGTGGGGCTGGGCTGGAGCCTCTGACCTGCTCCATCATGGTTTGATGGGAATGGAAAGGATTAAAGAGCTGGGGCTGGCCTGGAGGATTCTTGGTTCTTTGGGCTGATAACCCCCGAGATGTTTGTTAAAAGTCCTTCTCCCAAGCCCCAGTGCCAGAAGAAGTTGGGATGTGTCAGTTCAGGTTCTCAGGGTTGTTCATTGTTTCTGATCTGGTACATTTTGTTCTCACCCAGCTTGGGTGCTGCTGCAGTGCTGCTCATCCCTGACTGACCACCCCGAGGGCAGCTGTAACTTTTTATCCCAAATATTCCGTGCTCTGTGTTTATAGTGAGATACCAACACCCATCACCTGTGTTAGACACTGCACTGCTGTGCTAAACCAACCCAAAAGTGCCACCAGCACAGCAGGAGATGGAGGGCAAGGAGAAGAAGGAGAAGGACAGGGACACACCCAGATTCCTCCATCTTGAACCCCCATTAAACCCCAAAATTCTACATTAAAACCTGGTGATGAATTAATCCTGTTCTAATCAAACTCTCGTGGTTTGTCTCTGGAGCCCTTGCCAGGGTCTGGGATCACCCAGGGCAGCCAGAGGGATGTCCTGGGTTCTGACAGATGATTAGAAAGCAGCAAACCTCTCCTTCCCAGCTGGAGCTGGGGGTTGAACATCTCTGCACCAGCTCAGCAGCCCCTGCCTGAAGCACCTCCCCTTGCAGAAGCATCACTCATGAAGTGATAACACCAAAATTTTCTGCCTATTTTGAGCCATTTTCCATCCCATGAACACCTTTTCTCACTGCCCATCACAGCCATCCATTCAGGCTGTCAAGGTGGGGATGCTTCTTGAAGAGTTGAAAAGCTGTAGCTGGAATGATTTCCTCTTTTTCTGTGAGTTTTTCTTTGGGGGGAGTTATGCTGCTTCAGGATGTGAAAAAAAAATATGGATCAGCCAGTCCCCAAATCAGCCTGAATTCCTTCTGGTGAGTGTCGCGTCTCCAGTTGTGCCTGAGTGCTGAGAGGACAGCAGAGATAGCTCTGATTCATGGCAGGGAGGGAGGAAAGTGATTAAAGAGCTTGGACTCTGTTTAGAGATCCCACAGAAATGCCCAGGAATGAGTAAATATGGCTTTGACCCTGAAATGACAGCGATGTGCATGGAAACACCTTGTCCTGAATTCAGAGCAGGGTCTGGAGGGTTTTTCACTGAGCTGGAGTAAACCTGGGGGAATATTTATGGGCCAGTGAGGAGTGCTGCCCAAGGATTTGGAGTTTAGCTTCATCTCACTGGCCATGCTTTTCTTTTTCTTTTTCTTTTTCTTTTTCTTTTTCTTTTCTTTTCTTTTCTTTTCTTTTCTTTTCTTTTCTTTTCTTTTCTTTTCTTTTCTTTTCTTTTCTTTTCTTTTCTTTTCTTTTCTTTTCTTTTCTTTTTTCTCTCTTCTTCCTTTCTTCCTTCCTTCCTTCCTTCCTTCCTTCCTTCCTTCCTTCCTTCCTTCCTTCCTTCCTCTGTTTTTCTCTCTCTTCCTTCCTTTCCTTCTCTTTCTTTCTCTCCTTTCTTTCCTTTCCTCTTTAATTTTTAATTATTTTTTTCCTATTCCTCTTCTCTCCCCCAGCTCTTTCTGGGTTACCTCTGATCCTCAGCAGCAGCTGCCTGTGAGTCTCTGCCTGATGGAGGGTGAGCAGTGAGGGCTGCCCTGGGCTTGCAGAGCGTTCCAACTTGGCAAGAAACTCCTCTTGGCCTTTTAGTATTTTTTCCCTTTAGAAAAGCACAGTTCTTATCTTGTGAAAATATAGATATTTTCTCCATAAAGACAGAATTTTCCTAGTTAAACATCCTGGCTCGTCTGCTCTAACAAACATCATCCCTTTGTTATTTGGGGTTGATTTGCCAGATTTTTATAATTATTAAATAGGAACAGTGAAAATAGTACTTTATGGGACTGGCTCCACTTTTTAAAGATTTTAATTCTGTCAAAACACCTTTCTCCCTTGCTGTCCTTTCTCAGGAGTTGCATAGCAACCACCTGCCCTCTCAGGTCCTGCCTTGAACTGAGCATTTCTTGTGGAGAGGCTGAACTTGACTTAAAAATAGATATTTTGCCCCTGATGAGTCATTTTTCCACAGGAAAAATATGTAGTTGGAGTATGGCTAAACTAAACTTCACAAATTCGATGTCCAGTGGACATTTCTTGACATTTCTCAAATGTTTTGGGGCTGGGACAGCTGAATTAAAACTGGAGGCTTGGGCTGAGTGATGTTCAGCTCCCATCCAGAGGGTTGAGGAGATGCCCAGAGCGTGGAAATGGAATTTCCTCGGGCAGGGAATCCTGTCTTGGGTCCCGGCAGGTTTGTGTTTGTGTGGGAGCATCCCTTGGGTGAGCTCTTGAGCCCCTGGCTGGGGGGAGATGAAAGAGAAAAAAGCTCTCCCAGGCCATGGAGTCCCAGCTGTGCCCCATCCCCAGCCCAGAGCACTGAGTGCCACATCCAGGAATTCCTGGGACACTCCAGGGATGGGGATCCAAACCTCCCTGGGCACTTCCAAGGCCTGAGCACCCTTTCCATGGGGAAATTCCTGCTGCTGTCCACCCTGAGCCTCCCCTGGCCCAGCCTGAGGCCGTTCCCTCTCCTCCTGTCCTTGTGGTTTTTACTTTCCCAAACCATCTCAGCCATGGCTTTTATTTTTTATTTTAGCCCGTGAGCCTCTCTCCATCTCACTTTCAGCAAACCATAAATGCCTGTTCCTAACAGGGCCTGCACATCCTGCAAATATGTTTAGATCTCGTTATGTCTGTTTTCCCTCACGGGATTTCTCTGTGAAATCTATTTGCTAAATGAGACTTTCATCCCCGAAGGCCCTGCAAATTTCTTGTGCAACCTCTGTCTTTGTGTTTTGCCTTATGCCTGCATTTTTTTGGGGGGGCTAAACAGATAACCTTGAGGCCCAGTGTGATTTTCTTTCACTGCTAGTCCTTTTATAAGACCACGGGGCTCTGTGAAATATGGATTCTTCAGTGGTTATGAAGAAAAATAAAAATTCCAAGCATCCCTGAGGAGGGGAAATAAAGGCAGCAGCAGGGTTTTGTTAACATTTAGGCAGAACCAGCCAGGAGAATGACACTGTCCAGATGGAAAGAGCCACTTCCTGGCTGTAAAGATAACTCACTAAAGGAAACATAAGCTGTGGCTGTGCTGGCGATGAGAAACACAAGCAGTGCCAAGAATTCACCCCAAGCCCGTTGGGAGCTGCCTCTTTCTTTCCCTCGTGCTGAGGGTTCAAGTTTACTTAGTTGGGAAATATGCCCAGCATTTCCTGAGGAGATGGGGTGGCCCCGGAGGCACAGGGACCCTCAAGAGCTGGGCTGGTTTCTGGCTGTGCAAGAATCACGGAGAATTCTGGGTTGGAATCATCCAAGGATCATCCAGGTCCAACAATCCCACCCTGGGCATCCCTGGCAGTGCTGTCCAAGCTCTCCTGGAGCTCTGGGGCCGTTCCCATTCCCTGGGGAGCCTGGGCAGTGCCAGCAGCCTCTGGGGGATGAAACTTTCCCAAAATCCAACCTGAACCTCTCCTGGCAGCTCCAGCCCTGCCCTGGGTCCTGTTCCTGCTCAGATCCCCCAAAATCCCACCCTGGGCATCCTTGGAGCAGTGGCCAAACTCTCCTGGAGCTCTGGCAGCCTTGGGGCTGTGCCCATTCCCTGGGGAGCCTGGGCACCCTCTGGGGGATGAAACTTTCCCAAAATCCAACCTGAACCACTCCTGGCACAGCTCCAGCCCTGCTCTGGGTCCTGTCCCTGCACAGCCCCAAAATCCCACCCTGGGCATCCTTGGAGCAGTGTCCCAACTCTCCTGGAGCTCTGGCAGCCTTGGGGCTGTGCCCATTCCCTAGGGAGGCTGGGCAGTGCCAGCACCCTCTGGGGATGAACCTTTCCCAAAATCCAACCTGACCCTCCCTTGGCTGAGCCTCTGGTTGTGTTCAGCCTGGGAGCAGTGCCACAGTCCCATAAATGGGTCAGTTCTCCTCCTGAAAAGCTTCACCCCATTCCCTGAGGCGTGAGCTGGGCTTGTTCAGCCTGGAGAAAAGGAGACTCAGGGGGGCCCTCATCACTCCCCACAGCTCCCTGAAAGGTGCCTGTGCTCAGCTGGGCTTGGGCTCTTTCTCCAGGCAGCACTGACAGAACCAGAGGACACAGCCTCAAGCTGTGCCAAGGGAAATACAGGCTGGATATCAGGGAAAAGTTTTTTACAGAAAGAGTGATAAAGTACTGGAATGGTCTGCCTGGGGAGGTGGTGGAGTCACCATCCCTGGATGTGTTTTAAAAAAGCCTGGATGTGGCACTGGTTTAGCTGAGGTGAGAGTTGGGTTGTACTGGGTGATCCTGGAGGTCTCTTCCAACCCAGGGATTCTNTAAGGTTAGGGTTGGGTTGGACCTGATGATCCTGGAGGTCTCTTCCAACCCAGGGATTCTGTGGGATTTCTGTGTGTGAGCTCTGGGATCTCCCCTCAGTGATGCCCCAAAGTGCAGCACTGCTGTGTCAGCTCAGAATCCCATCTCTGCAGCAAGGATTTCACACTCCCTTAGGAGGAGGCTGTTTAGCAAAAGGGGGTGAATGAAAAGCTCTCATTTTTGGGGCTGGCTGTGGGGTTATGCCCAGCAGTGTTTTCCTGGTTAACCCTCTCTGAGCTGGCTGTGCACCCAGAGCACTCAGTGCCACCTCCAGCCCTTCCTGGGACACTCCAGGGATGGGGATCCAAACCTCCCTGGGCACTTCCAAGGCCTGAGCACCCTTTCCATGGGGAAATTCCAATGTGATCTGCTGAGATCACACTGGTCTGTGTCGTTTTTTCTCCCCAAGGTATCCCACAACCTTTTAAGCCCCCAAAATCAACTGAGCAAACTGAACACCAGGCCACAGACCAAGGGCTGGTGGCCTCTAATTTAGTGTGGAGATGAACACAAAATGGATCACGGTGTGTATTTAACTCCCCAAATTTAGAGCCCCTCTCTGTGCCATTAATTCTCCTCAGGATGGCTGAATCCATCCCGGGCCTGGTGCTGGGTTCCATCCAGTGGGTGTGCCTCAGACTGGAGGTGTTTCACAGCTTTGGTGCCATGGCAGGGATGAATTTTTTTAATGCACTTGGATTTGGATGCTGGAGATTTCCCTGGATGTCAACTAGAGGCTAATGGCAGGACAAATTGAACCTGATGTGTGGGATAAATTTAAGACCTGTGTGTGAATTTGGTGATGTTGGGAGCTCTGTTCCACCCAGGAACCTTCTTTTGTTTCCTATCTCTGCCTGAATATTGCAAGTTAAACCTTAAAAATATCCTCTGTGTGGGATCTATTTTGGTTTAGATTTTTATAGAAGTTTATGAATTTTATTTTTTTTCCTCTCTCTCGAATGGATCTGGATTCAAATTCCTCTTGATCATCTTGGCTTTGCAGGCAGAGGGATGTAAAAAGTGGCACTGAGCACAGCTTCTGTGGGAAAACCAAGGGCCTGTCAGCAGGGAATGAGGAAGGATATAATCTTTTTTTTATCATCTTTTCTTCAGGAGGAGGATTTGCAGTGGTTTGCCTGTTGCTCTGTGTTACAAAAACAACACAAAAATTTCAACTTTTAGACAAAACCACGTATCTGAAATGGGATTCCCAAACATCTTTCTCACTAGGAAGGATTTCAGGCAGATGTTCCACACAAGTTTTGGCTTTTCCATCCCTGGCTGAGGCTGGGGCTGTAGCAGGGCTGTCTTCTTCTGTCAGCTCCTTTCAAAGCTTCTCCTTCACCCAGACTTCCTCTCTCGTTTGGCTCCAAACCTTCTGTCACTTTTGTACCCATTGAAAGCAGCCCAGCAATTCTGCTTTTCTATTTACGGATTTTTCTATTGTCCTGTCAGAGCTGCTTAGGATCTGGCGTGTCACAAGTTCACCATTGTCTTCTGGCCCCCTCGTTAAGGGCAGAATTTGTCATGTTGAGCTCTGGAGCTGGTCCATGTTCACTTGCTGGTGCTTGGTCACCCTCTGTAGCACAGTGGGAAGAACCAGAACGGGGAAGAGTGGCTGTACAAAAAATTCCCAGCACCTGGGAATTTTTTTGTCACTTAAATATTAAGTTTTTTATCTTAAATATTAAGTTTTTTATCTTCTGTGAGTTTTTCTTCCCCATCTGACATGCTGGAGAGGTTGTGTAAGTGTCTCATAAAGTTGGCATCACCCAGGAAGAACCTGGGCTCCCATCAGTTTTGAGATCACAGAGGGAACACAGCGTTTGTTTCTGGAAAAGGATGCTCTGCAAATGTGGGTCAGTGTGACATGACTGGCAGCTCTCCTAGCAAGGAACAAACCAAAAAAAAAAAAGTTACAAGTTGAGGCTGAGGTGTTTTGTCCAAGTGCCAGGAAAAAGGAGCAGGGGAAAAGCAGAGAGTGAGGCAGATGAGAGCTGGGAGAGATGAGAGCTGAGAGCACAGAGAACTGCTGGCTCCTGTCAGAGGGGATCTGGTGATGCCTTGGGAGGGCTGAGCTGGAACAGAGATGGACAGAGCCAGAGAATAAGTAGGGATTTATTGAAAGGCCTTTAGGGTACACCTTGGGCAGGACAGGGCCTGGCCAGGGCTACACCCAAGGTGGAGCCAAAATGGTCACAAAATGGCCACAAAATGGACCAAAACGGTGACAAAATGGACCAAAATCATCACAAAATGGACACAAAATGGTCACAAAATGGACCCCCAAATCATCACAAAATGGCACAAAATGGACAAAGGGTCACGAGGTCTCACACTTTGATCAGTTTTGGTCCATTTGCACATTGGGGTTTGATTGTCCAATCCCAGCTCCAGGCTGTGAGCTCCCATCCTTCTTGTTCCTCCCTCCAGCCACCCTTGTTTGTGCTGTTGGGCTGAAAGTTGTCCTTGGTGTGCAGCAGGACAAGGATTTGTTTTGTGTCCCTGCTGTGTGCAGAGAACTGAGTGACACTGACTGTGAGCTCAGAGCTGCACCCTGGGAAGCACAGAACCTGAAAATACGAAAGCTGAAACTTAGGATGAATGTTAAAACTTAAGGTGAAAGTTAAAACTTAAGGTGAAAGCTAAAACACGCCACGTGTCCTCATCTCCTCCTTCATCCCACTGGGATTGTGGCACTGGGGCTGCCCAGGAGTGAGGGAGGGCTCCTGAGAGTTCCTTGATCCCACAGGGCATCAAGCCAGGCTTCCCTGAGCGCCTGGGAGCCCCCAGCCCTGGCACTTCTCTCTTGTTCCCAAACCTCTGCTCAGCAAGAGGCAGGAGGTGGTTCCTTGACAGAAGGGGAAGTGGCAGAGTGTGCTGGGACCTGGCAGAGTGTGCTGGGACCTTACAGAGTGTGCTGGGACCTTACAGAGTGTGCTGGGACCTTGCAGAGTGTGCTGGGACCTTACAGAGTGTGCTGGGACCTTGCAGAGTGTGCTGGGACCTTGCAGCCACCCCTGCTGAGGTCTGGGGAGGAGCACAGGGCTCAGCTGTGCTCCCCTCTGGGCTCTGCTGCAGCAACTCCGTTCTCCAGGAGGGTCCAGCTCGATCCAAGGGAGCTCCCCTGATGTTCTGCTTCTTGGTTTTTGGGCTGAAACCTCCCGAGATGTTTGTTGAAAATCTTTATCCCAAATACCCGTGCCAGAAGAGAGAGTTGGGATGTGTCAGTTCAGGNTTCTCTGGTACATTTTGTTCTCACCCAGCTTGGGTGCTGCTGCAGTGCTGCTCATCCCTGACTGACCACCCCGAGGGCAGCTGTAACTTTTGATACCAAATATTCCGTGCTCTGTGTTTATAGTGAGATACCAACACCCATCACCTGTGTCAGACACTGCACTGCTGTGCTAAACCAACCCAAAAGTGCCACCAGCACAGCAGGAGATGGAGGGCAAGGAGAAGGAACAGAAGGACAGGGACACACCCAGATTCTTCTATCTTGCCTCCTTGAACTCCCATTAAACTCTAAAATTCTACACCCAGTGATAAATTAATCCTGTTCTAATCAAACTCTCCTGGTTTGTCTCTGGAGCCCTTGCTGGGGTCTGGGATCCCCCAGGGCAGCCAGAGGGATGTGCTGGGTTCTGACTCTGCTCTGCACTGACAGGGCTGCACTCGTGGCTTTTGGGGCTGAGCTTGTTCCAGTTGGCAATTCCCAGCTCCAGAGTGCTCTGATTGCTGCAGATGGTGTGTGTGAGCTGCCGTGCCCTCAGCCAGCCCCCTGCTCAGCCCAGCTCCTGCTCCTGCTGTTCCAACACGACCATTCAGTCTCCCACAGCAGGTGAGAGATGGAGATCCTTCAGTGAACTCCATAAAATCTGCCTGTCTGCCCACCCCAGACTTCAGCCGCTCCCCAGTGAATGTGTGAAGGGCAGAATAAAAAAGAGGTGCCTGCCCCAAAATGTTTGCAGCTGAACGGGTGGAGGCTGCCAGGACTAATGGCAAAGTGTCAGTGATCCCGAGTTCAGGCTCAAGTGCCCTGGATTTGTTTAGGCTTCGTTTCTCTGCTTCCCCCTGTGTGTTTTCCTAATGCCTTCTGAAGGGGGAAAAAAAATATTTGTGAGGAATGTTTGGAGTAAATTACTGGGAGAAGTTGGAAAAACAACATGCAATGGCAGGGAAAGGATGGAGAGCCATGGGATACAAGGAGTGGTGGATGAGAGCAGGGAAAGAAGCTGAAAAACACTTTGAGGAAGGGAATTTGCTGCCTCTGGTTACTCCCTGTCCTGCTCCTGCCTCTGCAGCATCCAACCTCTGTGAGCTTTATGTGCTGTCCTTACTCTCTTCTGTTCATCTGCTCCGTGGGGACACCACTGGGAGGGAATTAATGAACTTTTATGGTTAAAACCCTTGTTGCAGCAGAGGAAGAATGCACTGGTGAATGCTTGGCTTGTGTTGGGATCCCACTGGGGCTGAGCAGAGCACGGGGGAGATGGGTGATACGACACGGATGCAGGAAATCAGGGTGAGCTGCTGGCAGGGAGGAGGGATGGGAAATCATGGATACTCAGAGACAAAACCAGCCTGGATCTGAGGGCAGTACTGCAGAAACACTGCATGATTCTGAGCATGAGAGCTCTGGGATATTATCTGAGAGCAGTAATTCTAGAAACACTGCATGTTTCTGAACTTGAGAGCTCTTGGATATTATCTAAGTGAAGGAATTCTAGAAACACTGCGTGTTTCTGAACATGAGAGCTCTTGGATATTATCTGAGAGCAATAACTCTAGAAATACTGCATGTTTCTGGACAGGAGAGCTCTGGGTTATTAACTAAGAGCTGTAACTGCAGAAACACTGCATGTTTCTGAACTTGAGAGTTCTTGGGTATTATCTGAGAGCAATAACTCTAGAAACACTGCATGTTTCTGAAAATGAGAACTCTGGGATATTATCTAAGAAACACTGCATGATTCTGGACATGAGAGCTCTTGGATATTATCTGAGAGCAGTAATTCTATAAACACTGCATGTTTCTGAACATGAGTGTTCTTGGATATTATCTAAGAAATACTGCATGTTTCTGAACATGAGAGCTCTGGGATATTATCTTAGAAACACTGCATGATTCTGAACATGGGAGCTCTGGGATATTATCTTAGAAACACTGCATGATTCTGAACTTGAGTGTTCTTGGATATTATTTAAGTGAAGGAATTCTAGAAACACTGCATGTTTCTGAACATGACAGCTCTTGGATATTTCTAAGAGCAGTAACTGCAGAAACACTGCATGTTTCTGAACATGAGAGCTCTGGGATATTATCTAAGAAACACTGCATGTTTCTGAACATGAGAGTTCTTGGATATTATCTAAGAAATCTGCATGTTTCTGAACATGAGAGCTCTGGGATTTTTAGGCTCTCCAGCCTGCCCATGCTGGCGAGGAAAATGGGAGCACGGAGCGCACAAAGGGTCTCAGGGAGCAAAGTGACCCCTTAGTGCCTCACCAGCACATCTCTCACGTACCAGTGGACAGGTCGGTGTTCATCCTGGGCTTGGAGACATCAGCCCTGCCAGGGGTGCTGCAGATTGTGGCCTGGTGGCACGTGGAGCAGCCAGAGGGTGCAGGTTTCACCTCGGAGGAGCCCCTGGGGCTGTGGGTGATGAGCTGCCTCTCTCCCCCGGTTTTTTATGCGCTGCTAAGCTCGATGTAATCCAGGGATGAAGACACGCAGTCTATTTCTGGTCTCAGCAGAGATCTTCCCATGCCTCAGAGGCAATCTGCCCAACTTAGCATTCCCAGGGTGCTGCCAAGCACAGCAGAGCACGGAGGAAGGAGCTCCTGCCTGCACCAGAGGGGCAGCAGCAAAGGGAGCCAGGCTGATGCCTCATGAGACATCTCAGTTCTTGGTTGTGTTTGGCCTGGGAGCAATGCCACAGTCCCATAAATTAATCAGTTTTCCTCCTGAACCCCACAGCCTGCTGCTAAAGGTGGCTGGGGAAAGAATGGATGTGCTGACCCTCGTGCCCTTCTCCTCAGCAGTCTGGAAATGGGCAGGTTCTAAAAAGCTTTTCTTCCCTCTTTGCTTCTCCTGGGTAGAGAGGACAAACTGATCTCTTCATGCTCCTGATTCTCTGTGCTCTGACCAGAGAACAACCCAGAATAATTTTGCTGAAAAGGGCAAAGAAAAGATGGGATGTGAAATCTCTTCAGCCTGACTGTCTTGAAGTTTAAAAAGTGAAGAAAGTGTCCTGTGCTCCCATCTTCCTTCTGTGTGTGTTTGTGTGTGCTAAAGGTGCTCTCTCCTCCTCGTTCCTCTCCTGTTATTTATCTCATCCCTGTTGTTCCTTTATGGATCTCCAGGACATTTTTTGGCAATGCTGAGACAAGAAATGCCAGCCCAAGGGAAGGTCCCCAGGCTGTCCCTGGTGCTGGTGTCCTGCATGGGTGACAGGGTGTCAGGCCTGCAATGTCTCCTCCTTTCCCAGCTCCTGTTCCAGGGATGTGAACTCGCAGGAACACACAAGATTTGCAGCCACACACAGAGAATTTGCAGGAACACGTGAGATTTGCAGGAAAACACACAGGATTTGCAGGAACACGCAGGATTTTCAGCCCCACACAGGAGATTTGCAGCCACCCATGAGATTTGCAGCCACACATTTGCAGGAATACACATGAGATTTGCAGCCACATACAGGATTTGCAGCCACACATGAGATTTTCAGCCACACACATGAGATTTGTAACCACACACATGAGATTTGCAACCACACACATGAGATTTGCAACAACACACATGAGATTTGCAGCCACACACAAGATTTGCAGCCACACACAGGANTACCCAAGATTTGCAGCCACACACATG
>VWYN01012400.1:0-34398 GCA_013400075.1 Hippolais icterina
AACAGTTGGCTCCTCCCACTGGGAGTGACTCTCAATGGGATGGTGTAATGTGTCATGTCTCTGGTGAGCCTTAATGGCCCATTATCAGAAGATATCTCCCTGGAAGATGGACAGGTGGTGGAAGAGATAAGAAACACTGTCACACCTGGTTTTATTGGCTGGCCCATTATCAGAAAGTATCCACCTATCTCCCCCTGGAGTTACAAGAGATAAAGAAAAAACATCTCAACTGCTTTCAACAGATGAAATAGAATACACTTTTCTTTTGGTTATATAACCCAAGACACTATGTCACTGATGAATATATTGATTAGTACTGCTCCCAGTATGTACTTTTGAGGGATACCACTCATTACTGGGTGCTGACTGCTATTGTTGTCTTGAACACACCTATTTCCTGAAAAATTCCTTAGTTTATTTTTTCTTATTCCATATTGGACTCCTACTGTCTTCTTAAAAATTAATAGATTTAATAACCCAATGTCATGTACCTAATATTTGAATACTGAGTATTAAATTTTCTAGTTCTTTTGTTATTAGTTCTTTTCAGATAAGAAATAGACTTACATTTCACTTTGAGTCTGGTCTTTTTTTTGGGGTTGGGTTTTTTTTTTTCTTTACTCCTGATGTGTTTGTGCAATCCATCCTGATTGTCTTTCTTTATTCCATGAGAGCAGTATGTGATTGTGCTGTTTAGCCTTTCTGAGTGTAATTTTCATGATTACTTCAGGGAGGAGAACGGCAAATCAGGCTGCTGCTCAATAGATTAGATCTATGTTGGTAGTTTTACTCTTTTACAAGGATTATGCCATCCAGTCATCTTTTATATACATGGCTGTATGTAAAGTTTTATCATTCGACTTTATCACCTCTGAGATTATCTCATGTCTACAGTGTTTTTCCCCACCTCCAAGGACATGGTTGTTCACTTATTCTCCTGGCAAAATTTTCAGCAGCAGTTAAATCCAGCAAGTTAAATGCTGCTGAAAATTTTGCCAGGAGAATAAGTGAACAACTTTTGTATCTTGATACCACAGATTTCAACTATTACTGATTTATCACTCAGCTGCCTTGATGAAATACTGTAGCCAAGATTTAAGATATTTGAATAACATATACAGGGTAGCAATGATTCTGCACTGATCCATGCTTTTAACAACCACAATCAGTTATTCCTTCTGACATGGGAAAGCTATAAAACATCAGCTGAAAATCTGATGAGTTATGAAACGCCCTGACTCATTAGATACATGAACACTGCAGAAATTTGGGAACAAATTACTTTACTTGCAATGAAAATTAATAATATTTATTTCTCTTTTCATCCTGAAATATCTGAAGGCATTTCTTACTCTTTTGGTAGCCAACATAGAAATGTGACATAATAATCATCTGTATTCCCTCAGGAGTAAAATGAAGGAATTACAAGAAAACAGAGCTACATTATAGCTGACAATTAGCAATTGTCTCCAGAGCTATACACAAAAAAATCACTATCCCTAACGTTCTGCTTTACTCTAGAGAAGTTTTCCAACATGTCTGCCCTAACGTTCCTATTTACAAAATACCTAATGTTGAAAGCCATGTAGAGACCCTGAAGGGCTGCCAGCAGAACCAGAGCTTATGGCTCTCTTGCTGTCTCTATGTAAACAGTATGTCTTCATCAGTATGGGTTAAGACTGTATCGTTAAGGCACAGCTTGTTGGATATAATATTTCCTCAGCTCTGTACAAACAGGAACTCATTATCTTCATCTCTTGCAAATTGGGTGGCTGATTGTACAGTCTCACTTTCACAAGTCAAGAAACTAAGGTGGGAGGCAAAGCACGCTAATTAAGCTACCATATGAGACAATGTAAGGTGGCAGAAGCATCTTTAAAAGTTGCCTTTGGATTTCTAGATGATCAATGAAGAGTAGGGTGCGATTTATGTCATCCTGAAGTCAATACCTATGTTTGGTTAAATGACTCACCCTATGCTTCACTGACTCTGTGGACTTATTTATGTTACCTATAATAGGAACACAAGAAACTTTCTCAGATGTCAGTGCTTACATTGCTGGATAGCTAATTTAGTTAGGTAAGTTTTGGGAAGCTAAGAAATACAAACCCTGCCCCAAAAGCCAGAGTGAAATGCAAGTAACACACTCTGGAATAGGGAAAGTGGTCGGAGCAGCAAGCCTGACAGAGTGCACGGCGTGTTTGGACAATGCTCTCAGGTACATGGTGTGATTCTTTTGCCTGCCCTGTGCAGGGCCAGGAGCTGGCCTTGATGATATTTATGGATCCCTTCCAACTGAAGGTATTCTATGATTTAGGATACTTTTTGAATCCCCATTAAGCTGATGAAAATCAGACTGCTGTAACCCTTTTGTTAAAATCAAACTATCAGTAAAGCCTGCATAAAATTTCCTTTCTCCCTGCCTTATTCAACTGATCAACATGATCCCTTCCCTCTAAGAACTACCTATAGTCACAAATCCCAGAAACAATTTCTCTGTCATGAGTGTCACCTCTCTGCTTTGAGTACAAATGAGAGAAAACAGTAAGTGAGACCAGGGGGCAAATCCAGAAACCTGCTACCTAAGGCTGCCAGATGAAAGCTGACTGCATGAATGATGGAAAAGCATAACTAGGATGGCATATTTAGTCATTTAGTATGGATTCCAGACTTCAGGGATGTGACTGCTTCTTTTCAATGACTGCACAGAGAATCAGTGTGTGACAGTGTGTGCTGCACTGCTCTCACAAACATCTAAGGAGTATCAGGAGTCTTAGGAGATTGAACGATAAAAGTGCCTCTGATTTCTGGTCATATTGATAATTATTCTGGTGTTTGGATTAAAAAAAATGTATAGCAAAACCACGTCTTTAGAGACTCTGCTGCTTAAAGACCAATAAACATGTGAAAGGATGGCTCTTTATTAGAAAGCAGTTGGGGAAAAACAGGAATAGAAACTCAGGATATAAAGTAGCTCAGTTTCTTTTCATAAAATATTTTCTTTTTTACATAGAAAAAGGGATTATGTTTTAAAATGCTGTCCATTTTTAAGGTGTAATGCAGGTGTATTTTGGGGAGCCATGTGAAATGCTTTCAAGGTTTCCTAGGGAGCATATGTTTAATTAAAAAAAAAACCAAAACCAAAAACTATTCAACAAACAATGACACAAAACCAGGGACTAGCACTTATCCCATCCATCAGACACGTGCTGGAGCATAAACATGGGGGTATATTAGCAGTTATTGATGCCATCTGGTCGTTTTTCTATTGTGATTGTATAACAGTTTCTGCATTTTAACAGAGCCACATTGGAGGGAATTGCTAGAGAGAAGTAACAGCCGCCTAAGCACAGGAAATTTAAATAGTTAATGATGCAGAGAATGCATGAGAAATGAGGTTGGAAGTTTGGCATCCCAGCTCATAAACAAAAGGTAACAGCAACCAGAAGAGCAACAAACAACACATCTGTCGATTTAAGCACTGAAGTTTTTCCACCTAGGAAAGGAAATTACCATCTAGAGATTAGAAACAGTGTAAACCACCATGACCCAGGAGCACATTTAAGAGGAAAGGCAATTTATCCAAGCTTTCAGTTCTTCTGAGGTTTCTGCAGGAGCAGGGAAGATGCAGAGACTGTGTTTGCTGAGGGGTCAGAAGCTGTACACAGCAAGTACATCCACAAAATGTGAAGGGAGCTGCCTGAAGTGAACTGGTAGGACAAGGGGCAATGGCTTTGAAGTGCAGGAGGGTAGATTTAAATTGGATTTTGGGAAGAAATTCTTTACTGTGAGGGTGGTGAGGCACTGGCACAGGTTGCCCAGAGGAGCTGCAGATGCCCCATCCCTGGAGGGATTTAACACCAGGTTGGATAGGGCTTTGAGCAACCTGGTCTAGTGCGAGGTGTCCCTGCCCATGGCAGGGGAGTTGGATTAGATGATCCTTAAGGTCCCTTCCAAACCAAGCCATTCCATGAATCTATGATTCTATGATATTTTTAATGTGTTCTACAGGGCTTGATAGTAAGATGCAGGAAGCTGAACTTGTAAATCCATGCACAGTTTTTGTCCCTAATGAAAGAATTTTCTGGTAGGATTTTAAGCATATAGTTAACACTAAACCTGGGAAGAAATGTGGGAGAAATACTGTTTTAGAGTTGAAAATATGAATGTTCTATGTTATTTCAGGATGATAATTATTTTTTTGTTCTCATTTGAAGAACAATGTTAAGCTAAAGTTATAAAAAAATCCAACTCACTGATCAGCTACAGCAACCAACAATGAGAGTCCTTCAAGTGTGTCTCTAGCTGGTGCCTAAATGCAAGAATTGGTGATATGAAAATCTACACTCACACCAAATACCTTACCAGGCTGTCCTAGGCTCTCCTGTTACAGCTGTCTCATCTTAAATAGTAGAAGAATATTGATTAAATTATTATTGTCTGATTTTTCCTGTATCTGAAGACATTGTGAGACTCCGACTAGAATTTCTATCTTGTTTCTAAAGAATCTCTTCTGGCCAAAATTCAGGCAAACTCTTGTAAATCATATGAAAAGTTGCAGCAAATTGTAATTTTACAATAGTGAAAAGTTGAACATTACCAGGACAAATTTCCAAACAGGACTGTGTAATACCCTGATTGGTTGTGTAACATTTCTGCTCTGATATGAACAGGATAGAACTTGGGAACTCTGCAGCATCTCTGCCAGATTTCCTGTGCGATCTTGCATGAGTCACTTAATCCTTTGTGTTTTTCTTTTATCCCCTCTCTCATCTAGGATTCCTGCTATTCTTTCTCAGTTGTATGGCAATTGGCAGAATCATTTTGGGAGGGTGTTGGATGATGATGTTTACTGTAGTTAAAGACTGTGAAAGAAAATCTTTGTCTCTTTTTAACTGTTCTGTAAACTTTGGTTGCTCTGAACGTTTAGATGCTTCTATTACTCTTCACCAGCTTGTCACAAGACAGACTTGTCATTACCAAAGAATTTATCTTTTCATTATTTTCTCATTATTTCTACACATATTCCTTCCTAAATGATACATCAGAAGGAGGAAAAAAATAAACACCTGCTGTTCCTGTCTATGTTCTGCAGCTAGAGAAAATTAGTCATTAGTTCAATGGCAGCCCACTTACAGAATCCGTGAAAGATGACCTTACCCTATTGTGTTTTAGGAAAATGTCCAGCCAAAGAGGGTAAGATAAATAACAGAGATTTCATTAAAGGGAAAAACTTAGGCTCATTTCTGCTGTTAGTAAAGGTAAGAATCTTTACAGATCATGTAAGAGTGTTTACCGATCATTACAGATCACATTTTTTTCACTCATAAAACCATAACAGTGTTTCAGTGCAGAGCTCTACGTAAGGAAGCTGACCCAAATTACAATAAATTTGCTTTTATCAGTTAATTTATATGAACCCTGTGAAAGGATGTCACAGGCTGTTGTGTCCCCAGACTATGGAGACCACACAATTGTGGTCACTGGTACCAAAGAGGATTGGTAGGGGCCTTTACCTTGGGAACACAAAGGCTATGGACAGAGGGGCTCCTGCACTTTTATCACCTCCTTGCTAGTCAGGCCAGAACAGCCCTGGGTGCAGCCTTATAACCCTGGGATTCCCCAGTGCCTTGTAGAGTCATCTCTCATAGAGGTTATCAAGCACATCAGAGAAATCAGATGCTTGATATCAATCTCTCTATGAGCAAAAGTACTCTGGGATGAGTATCCTGAAATGCTTTACATCTCGAATGTCTAAAGTGCTCTTGTTTGTAGGTGAGATATTGGTGTCTTGGTCTTGCTCACTCTCAACCAATCTCAGTACCAGGTTTTTCTCTTTTGGAATATTTTATTGAGGGTTTTGTTTGGTTTTGTTTGTTTTTTTTGTCTGTTCGTGGGTTGTTTTTTTAAGAATGACCAAGAGTCACCAGAGTGACACAAATCCCACCCTAGCTCTGGAGGCAGATGCTGAGCACTACAGCCAGTGCTGTACCTGAACTTGTGCTAAAAAGCCTGACCAAAGCCCATTAGGCCAAGTAAACCTTGCAGAGTGCTTCAAACCTTAAGGAAAAATGACCTACAGAAATAAGGAAAAACGTGAAATTGTATTTATTCAAAGCAGAAAAATGGAGGAAGAGAAGAAAACATTCTGATTTCTACTTAATCATTTCACAGTATGTCATTACACTGTGAGATCCAGCACAGCAAAACATCAGCACCAAAGAAATAAACTCTTTCCTGAATTTTAAGAAGTGCTCAGCACACCTGTTTGCCAAGGAGAAAAGCAATTAGTGCTGAGTGACTCTTTCTGTAGCTGAGTGGATGAGGTAGCCGCCAGCACTTGCTCACCACAGTCAGTAAATGTCTGCACCATTCACAAACTGCACATTTTTTCACACTTAACATTCTTTTCATATCACTCCACTGAGAGTTTGACTGTAACAGCAAAAGTATTTTGCAATTTTAAGAGATGTCTCCCCACAGTGCTTCACAGTGCTCCACAGACACAAATTAATTCAGCTTCACAGAGCTCCTGGTTTAAGACTTTTTTCCATGAGTTAAATGGAGGGGAAAATGTTCTCTGTTATATATTAAAAAAAACCAAAAAAACCCAAAAAAAAACAAAAACAAAAAAAAAAAAAACCACAGGTTTGGGACCCTGGAGACTCAGTGACACAGGACAATATGATATTTCACATAGTGAAAATTGCAGAAGCCATCTGTAGCACAAAATGTAGTTTGCTACCCATGGTTATATGTGCTGGGAGTAACTCAATTCTGTACATAGATAAGATTCTTTCTTACATTAAAATTGTGTAGGAAAATGACTATAAGTATGTTTTTTCAATTGCTTCATGTCTTTTTCAGTGATCTGTGCTTGTTTTCTGTTAGTATGAGCACTGTAGCACCTGTTCAATTGTGGAATGGTTAGGGAAGTTTGATCCTTCTTCTTTTATTCCAAAATGTTTTTATTGATCTTCAGAATTTTCATTTCAGTCCTTATTCCTACTGAGTGAAATGACTCAAGAAAGCAGCCATTGACTTCTTTTAGAAAAATGATCTGGCAAAATTCATTAAGGTTACTTAGATCTGTCCTACAGCTGTAAGATTTTCTTTTAAGGTCCAGGTGTGGTATCTTACTGTTTATCATCAGCTGAAATGTGCATGCTGGCTGTGCATGCTTATATTCTACAACAGAAGGTCAGAATTTCATTTTAAATCACCCCTGTGAGGAATTGAGGCAAAACCATGTGAAACAATAACAAAATAGGAAGGAAGAGACCTTGAATGATCTGATCCAATCTTTCGTGGAAAAGGGAGCCTAGGTGAGATCATCTAGCACACCATACAGTCACATCTTGAAAACCACCAGGGATCACTCAGCCACATCCCTGGGGAGGTTGTTGCAGTGACTGATTGTTCTCACTGTAAAATATTCACTTCTTATGTTGAGATTAAACCTCCCTTTGTGCAACTTGTCCCCATTGCTCCATGTCCTCTCCTTGTGACTCTCTATGAGCACAGAGGAGTGTGTTCTTCACCCTTTTTCTAGATGCCCTTTTAAGTACTGGAATACTGTGATGATGTCAGCCCTGAGCCAGCTCTTCTCAAAGTTAAAAGACTCAACTCCATCACTCTTTCCTCACAGAGCAGGCTCTCCAGCCCTTTGATCATCTTCATGGCCTACTTTTGGATGCTCTCCAGTCTGTCCATGTCTTTTGTGGGGACAAGAGCTGGACACTGTACTTCAAGCCTGACAAGTACTTCTTTATCCCTGTGGATGCAGCCCAGGATCCCATTTATCTTCATTTACCTTCATTTTCTTTCATTTGCCTTCATTGCTGCAGCAGCTATACTGCTGACACATGTTCAGCCTCTTGTCCACCAGGCCGCAGGGCCCCTTTCAGCAAGGCTGCTCCCCATCCGCACAAGGGCTCTTTGGTTGTGTCATCCCAGGGGCAGCAATATGCACTTGTCTTTGTTAAACTTCATACAGTTTTCCCTAAACCACTCCTCCAGCCTTTCCAGGTTTTTTCTGATGTGTCCTCCTCAACACCCAGCTTGGTGTCATCAGAACATGGCGTTTTCAATCCTGCCACATCCAGATCATTTGGGAAGCTGTTGTAAAGTGTGGAGCACAGTATCAACCCCTGAGGGACCCCACAGGTGGCAGGCTGCCAGCCTGAGTAAAAGCACTGCTCCCAGCCCCTACTAGAATTTTCCTGCCCACGGAACAGACCGTCTCATGTTTGTGTCTCACCAGTTTGTCTGGAAGAAGACTGAGGCAGTCAATGTGGAATGCTTTGCTGTCCGTGGTAAAATAGCCACTGCTCTTCCCATGTCAATAGAAAACAAAACTTTGTTGTGGAAGGTGACCAGTTTACTATGGCATAACTTTTGTTTGGTAAATCTGAGGTGGCTGATCATGCTGTACTGCAATGGGCTTAAGGAAAGCAGCCATGGTGGAATTCATCTCACATTATTTTAAGTGCTGTTGAAGTCAAGCAAAATCGTTCCTGTTACTGAAGACTTTTCCTCCATGTGGGTCCATGTGAACAATTATTTTTGTCTTTCCTTGTGTGGGTGACCATAGGTATATTCTCCCCTGTCCACAGATAACAGAACTAGAAGGTTTATAAGTGGAAAAAGGCATAAGAATGGTATTTTCCTATTAGATGAAAACTGTAAGAATATGGTTTCTTTAAAAATTTCTTGAATGAAGTTTAAAAATAAAATCTAACTGTTGTTTTAAAAAAAATTAAAATAACATCCTTTCACAGTGCTAAAAATTATGAAATTCAGTAGGCAGAATTCTTTCATTATTGAGAGTGTAAGGGAAAAACATTGTTTTCTTAAAGCTACTCATACATGTCACTTTTTAACAAGGATGAAATTAACATAACCTGAATAAATGCAGAAAGCTCGACAAATCCAGGCACAAAATGACATGTCATTATCTCAATGTGACCAGTCAGAAAATAAGAACATTACATTTCTCTTTGGTACTCACCAAATTAGAAGTATGGAAAAAATCTTAGTGCTTCTACCAAACTTTTTAATCTTCTTTTGTCTACACATAAAAGTTGATGTTTTTGAACTCCCAAGGCAAGTTAACACAACAGCTGAATTAAAGTACAGCTTCCAGAAGCCTAGTCTAATTGCTCAGCTAGGAATGCAAAGTGTCTCTGAATAAGTTATTATTTTAATAGCAAAAGCCTGTTAATGGGACGGGGGTATTTTTTTATTCTCTAATAATATTAGCAACATTTCCTTTTTCTGTTTTCCAGAACATCCTAAGTCATTGGGCTCTTTCTGGTCAAAATAAGTCAATTCATATTATTTTTAAAAATTGCTGGTGACTTCTGTCACAGAGACTTATAAATTCAGCAAGCTAAAAAATGTACTCAAATAAAATTTAATTTACAAAACCATTTAAGGACCTGTCAGCATTGATAGATTACAGATTCAGGATGTCAAATGGAATTGCTACTGCATACATAACTTCAGGATTCCTAAGCTTTAGAAGGGTAACCCAGCACGTGCAATCACTTACTCTGTAAGGTGAGGGCTCTCCACCTCCAGGAGTTCCTCTTGGGCAGTGTCCTTACCCACAGAGAGAGTCAGGAGAGATGGAAGGCTTATCAGTCAATAAAAAGTTTGCATTATGCTTATTTCACTACTAAACAAGAACAGAATAAATCAGTGAAAACTGTAAAAGCAAGATGATAAGGAGTCAAGAAATACAAGGAGTACATAATGGGGAGAATTAAATCCTGAATTGAGTGGTATTGTCAATGGCTTAGTCAGGAAGTAGAAGTATTGTGTTTTACAGGAGATTTTTGTTGATATATTCTTATGCTGTATTGTGCATGATATTAAATCAATGTTGTTTTTCTATGTACACAATTGAAAAAATAACCATTAAAAGAAATACACTCTTGAGAGACTTTAAAGTGACTTTGCCCTCATCAATTACACAAATCACTTTACCAAGCCTTTCACTCCCAGGATTCAGAATTAGCCTCCATGTGAAGGCTAATGCTGCACTCCTTCCAAAAGAAACACAGGAAACTTGAATAGCTGAAAAGTAATAATATCTAGCTAAAGCTGCTCTTCCTCAAGCAGTGCTTTTATCAAAACTGATGTCCCTTACTCTGCTCATCTCAGCAGCCTGGCCTCTCTCAATGACTGAGGGGTTCTGATTGAGTCTCAGGCACCACAGATTCCTATTCAATGAATTAAAAATCCACAGAACCCCATTTTAAGTGGTATAGGGTTAGGTCATCCCAAAGGAACCTTCAGAAGACACCATGGAATACAAGACACACTTTAGCAACCCAAGTATCTGCTGCAAAGAAGGTACATCCTTCTCTGGGGTTTCCAGGGTGACTAGTTGGATTTGCAAGAAGGACCAAGGAAACAGATGAAATACTGAATTTCTTTTCTCTCCATCTTACAAGGTATCTAGTGTCCTTGTATACGTTTACACTGAATTGTACTTATATTCTTATATTTATAGGGTCATTGCATATTTTAATTGGATTTTCCTTTCCTAAAATTTGTTTAGGTTTTCCACTCATCTCTTGCTCAGGAGCTAAGGGCACCTGACACAAACTTAAGGTGATCATATCAACAATCACAAGATAGTTAAAAGAAAATTACTCTATATGGCCATAAAATACATTTGAAAATATAGTTAGTTTTGTAGTTTACTTAGTATCAACTTATTTCCCCCCCAAAGACATACATAGTACTGTATATACTTACAGATCCCTCCCCTTAACTACTGCAGGTTTCCTGACAAGTTTGTCTGGGGTTCAGTTTTACTTTTGGAGAACATTTACCACAGAAAGACAAAGCTACCTTATGCTGGCACCAGTAG
The DNA here is from genome assembly GCA_013400075.1 of Hippolais icterina. NCBI lineage: Eukaryota > Metazoa > Chordata > Aves > Passeriformes > Sylviidae > Hippolais > Hippolais icterina. The sequence continues at coordinate 10,883 of VWYN01012400.1, forward strand.
TCCCTCCTGGACTCTTCCATCTGCTCAAGTTTCAGGGAACAGATGCTAAGATGAATTTCAGACCTGGGATGTGCAGCTGAATGAAGGAATGGCTTGTGGCAGCAGCAGCTTCCAAATTAAGAAGAAAATGCTTTAAAAATGGGAAGAAAAATAACCCTTAAACCCAGATACCGTAAAGTACACTGGGCAGATAATGAATCTATAAAAAACTCTCTTGAAAAGGCAAAAGAAGAGGACATTGCCACAGAGGGGAATGACATCTCTTCTGATAATGGCTTGTGGTTATATTGGGCAAATTAATATATTGGAAGGAAACAGTTTAAAAAGGAAAAAAGTATTAAAAGCAGAACTGTTTTTTTGTTTTTTTTTTTTTTAATTTAGAAAAGTATTGTGAGCTTAAAATTTTGGGATCTAATTAAGGGCTGGAAATACTTTGATAACAGTCCTCAAAAGCTTGAAATATTTTTTTTCTTCACCTAATAACCAACTCTGTGCATCATACATGAAATCTTCAATCAATGAAGCTTCCAGTTTGGAAATACTTTAAAGCTAACTTATTAAAATAGCATCTTAATCTTCCACCAAAATTTAAAGCAGATTCTTAAAGGGTAGTAAATCACTCATTTCTTAGCCTTTAGTATGCATCCTAGAGGATCCCAACCTGGAGCAGCAAGATTTGTCTGAAAACTTGCAGAAGTCACTGGATTATTTCCCCACACTTCAAATCAAATTCCATGATGGTTTAGTTTTTTGTTTTGTTTTTCATTTTTTCCCAAGTCTTGAAATATTAACGAAATTATCCAGAAATATTGTAATGGAAATTTCTCTTAATTTAAATTTATAATCAGCAAACTTAATTAGCCACTTTTCAAAGTCAATTTTTGTTTACTTAACATAGCATAATTACTCAATTACATTAAAATTAGGTCTTTTGGAATAACCTGATTAATTTATTTTTTAATGTTTTTTACTTTCACTAAGGAATTCATGAGCGATTTTTGTCCTTTCATTGATGAGTTCATGGCTGATTTTTTTGTCTGTAAGCATTTTGATTACTCAGCATTAGTAGTATATTAAGTGTATTAAATTGGAGGCATAGAAAATGTAGGTTAAAACATAGAAATATAAACAATTTCATAGAAAGCATTTAAGACTGAAGCATTAAAAGTTCATGAGTCCTTGATTCTCTATTTATAACAAATATTTGACTGTCATCATGGAATAGATTAATTTTATGATGTTAAGAGGATTTCCACGTGGCATCATGGACCATTGACTATCTAATATGAATGTCACAGTGTTTTATTGCTTAAACATTGTGGACTTGATCCATAGCTCACTGAAATTTGCCGAAAGTCTTTTACTGACATCTTTGAGAATTGAGTTGAACTCAACATTTCCACAATTTGTTTTTTTCCCTTGTCCCAGTGAACCTCCAGGTCAGCTGGAGCCAGTGAAAAGTTCATCTGTCAGCAAGAATAGCTTTCCTAATGGACAGAAGTTATATCTCTGTCACTGGATTGAAGAAGAAAAAACACAGTGAGGAAGAGGACAGAGCAGTTGTTGGACTTCAAAGGAGGCCCAAGAGGATGCTCAGAAGGCTGCAACAACTCTCCTATGAAGAGAGGCTAAGAGAGATGGTGTTGTTCAGTTTGGAGGGGATCTTACTGCAGCCTTTCAGCACTTAAAAGGGGCTTATGAAGAAGAGAAAAAGTGGTTTCTTTCATGGGCAAATAGTGATAAGACAACGAGTAATGGTTTCAAACTAAAGGAGAAGAGATTTAAATTTGATATTAGGAAGCAATTTTTTACTCAGGGGGTGGTGAGACACTGGTACAGGTTGTCCAGAATAGTTGTGGTTGCCCCATCCCTGGAAGTGCTCAAGACCAGTCTGGATGGGGCCCTGAGCAACTTGGCCTAGAGGGTGGACCATGGCAGGAGACTGGAACTAGATGGTCTTTAACGTCCCTTCCAACTCAAACCATTTGATTCTATGGCATCTGTAGGCTCCCAGAGACTGAATTCAGATCTCTGCTATGCATCAGTCTTACTATGTAACCTTCAACAAGTAATTCATTGTCATATTAGCAGATCAGTTATTTCTTCTTTTAAACTTTCAGTGTCATGAAACCAAGGCGGGAGAACCTTATCAAACCTGCTTAGGTTCCAAGTTGCCAAAAAATTTCAAGGTTACTCCTATCTGGAGTTGTTGGCAACATTCCTTGTTTTTAAGAAAAAAAAAAAATAGAGCATTCTCTATATCCCCCATGTCTCTATATCCCCTATGTCTTTCGCTAGAAAGACATCTCATTATCTTTGAACTTAGTAGAGTGAAAAGAATTATACTACAGGTCTGTGACAGGAGGGTTTGGGGCCCTGTATTACACTTGGTGGAGATACAGGGAGCTGATGAAATCGGGAATATGATTTCTTTGACCAGCTGTAAGCACCTGCTTAAAGATAAATGATCAGCCTTGTAAAGACTTTGAATGAGAGTTTAAAGTGATTTGGTGTGGAGGCCTGCATTGGAAGAATCCACATTTAATCAGAGAACTCAGTTTCTAAGATGTCCTAATGTTATATGGCAACAGGAACTTGGGAAATATTCTTTTGCTGTGCTTGTTTGGGTGAGACCCTTGTTTACCAAGCATAAAATAGGAGTCTTAATGCCTCAGATGCTCAGGAGTACCCATAACTCTCACAAACTCTACTTTATTCATTCCGGAGCAGGTGGTGATTACACAGTGCCTGTTTTGCTTGCCTTTGTAATCTCAGTAGAAAGGAGGATTTAACTTGCTAAGTACCACAGCTCAGGTAGGATGAACAGAAAGCATTTCCATGTAGGTCCTGTGCCAGTGGGGTGTGAGAAGCAACCACAAGGCAACATGGAGCTCAGATCCCCACTCTGTAATGGCACTCAGCTGTGAAACACAAAAGAACATTACCTGGTTTGATCCAAAGAATATTCATGAACTTCATGCACATCCATCCACCCACTGGTGGTCAAGCTGAGAGGATCAACCTGCCCTGTTTAGTGTTTGCATAAATCCAAAGTGCAGAAGCATATGATTGATGATGGCAGAGTGAGAAATATTCACCTCAGTATTTTTGCAGGGCACAGAGATATCCTCTAATGATTTACCCACGTTGTCCTCTCAAGGACTCATGAAGAGAACCAGGAAGTTTTCAGGTGAAGTGTCAGGGCAATTGTTATCTAGCACTGAGAAGTCCGTTCAAAAGTGCTGTAATTTACCATTCAATACAATGAAAACATCCAAATAAACTTGAGTTCAAAGATCCAAAAATCAGACCTCTTCTGAGTGACTGAACTTCAGGAGTGGGGCATTGCCAGTTTTTTAACTGGCCACTCAGGAGAGTTTTGTTCATGACATTCAGCACTTCGGGAAACACTGCAGTGGCTCATGTGCTCTAGGCTGAATCACAAGGCTGAGAGAAGAAAATGTGAGCTCTGCTGCAGGACCATGGTGATGGCCATGAAGCCTGAAGTCACTGACCCACTGGTCTGCAGGGTATTTAGACAACATCTCCTCAGGCTGGAGCCTTGTCCCTTGGTTACATGGGAGCCTGAACATAAACAGATAAAACCCAGGGCTCTAAGAAAATACTGGAGAAAGCTGATTTTTCAAACTGACTTCTGTACCCAGGTTCTGCTTCAGGTATAGTATGCATACTTAAGATAGTACAAATACTGGCAAAATTAAACAGACTATGCTTTAGAGGAAAGAACACAGCAAACAGATAAGGGCTGCAGGAAATTTAAAGGGAAGAGTGGCGCAATTATTGATCTGATATGGAAATTTTCTTCTTTATATTAAATAATAAAAAGTGTTTTGTTATATCGTATGTGCTCAGGTCAACTTCTCTTTAATTTGGCCCTTTCAGAGCTGGCCAGTACAGCCTTACTTTAGAAATTCCATCCACCATTTGCTGTGGACCATCAAGGAGAAGCTGTGTCCCCAGCAGACAAGCTGAACTTCAGGAGGCTAGCGGCATTCTTTAACTCATTGACAACATAATCACAATAAGCCCTGCCAAGGTTTTATTGCTGATTATTATTCTGTCTTTTCCCCTGCTTTCACCTCACATGCTGTTCACTCCTGGTTGCCATGGGGATGCTACACAGTATTAGTCTAACTTTAGATTAGCCTTGTAACCTTGCATACTTCAAAATTCTTTAGGTTTCTTAGCAACTCGACTGAGTAACTGGATCTCTCAGCTATTCTCTTAGACAGAGATAGAATGTGGTTGCCATCCCTGAAAAAACTCAATGCCTGTTAACCTGTTACAAGGGAGAGAATTATGTCTTGCCCACCTGTGCCCATCCATATCTTTTTCCATAGACCTGTTGATGTTAACTGAAGTTATTTCAACATCAAGGGAGTTCTCACACAAGTTAGCCTTTCCAGGATGAAGTCCTGCAAGCTTTGCACTGCAATAGAATTTTTTTTTTAATAGGAACAAAAGCAGAAGATGGAGAGAATATGAATAAATGAAATGTTAAGAATTCTGAAAGAAAGACTCCTTGAAAAAATTGAGGTTGGACAAAAAGACGACATGGATATCCATTCCCATATGAAAGCAGTATTGTGCAACTGAACCTCAAAAAACCTTTCAACTATTAACTTTCTAACCAAGAAAACTGCAAATGTTGTTAGATAGGACACTGACTGTAAACTGTCTTTGATACAACTCCATAGCAGAAAACAGAAGAACCAACTGTGATGATTCAGTGTCACAAAAGTTCCCCATGCAAGGGGAGGAGAGGAGGGGAAATCTCTTGTCAACAGCATTCATCCATTCATCTCTTGCTGTACAAATCCCAGTACTGCTGAGCATTAAAAAAGAGACCTTTGGAAAGGACAGAATTGCAATAAGAAAACTTTATTAATGTTCTCCAGACAAGATGAACCTACACTAATGATTCTGGAGACTATCTCTCACCACTTTCCAACTTCCCATTTACAGAAGATGGATATGAGGTTATGTCCATTTAGTTCAGGCTATTTAGGATGTATGAAACCTCAGATATTTACAGAAATAGCTGGCAGTCACAGAATAATGGATGTATAAAATGGAAATCACAAGGGAGTGTTACCTATTTTAACTGTTTACATTACCACACTGGAGGATGCCTCAGGGAATGGAGGCAAGTAGCAGTTCCACTCCTCTCCTCCTCCTTGTTTGAGGAATAATTGGGACAATTTCTTTGGTACCCCTTCTACAGTCAACAGGCTGTGAATTTATCTGGGTTTCATATACATCACAAGCATGGAATCAAGCCAGTTTTAGTTTCTCCTTCTAGGCTGTCATATAGTATTAGACGGTAAAAAATTCTAAATTAAACAGAGGTTGAAAAAAACTACAATCCTTAACTTCTCACCATGCTTTGCTCTGTTTTTTGGGGTAGTTAATTTAATTTAGCTCCAACCTCTGTCTTTCCTCTTTGGAATATAGCAAGATGTTTATGTCTATGTACCCCTTTTGCCTCACCAAAAAGTCAACCATGAATATTCTGATAATCAGCTCATTGGTAAATGTCATTTGGAATGGTCAAACTCAGAGTATAATTTTCTCTGATTAAAGGAAATTTTTTAAAAAAACAGGTTATGACAAGAGCAACTCTCAAGAACTCAGAGGAGCTGCACCAGATATGGGATTGCCCTGTATTTTTTATCTTTTTATCAGAATCTGAGTTTGCTAAATAAAAATGCTATACTATTTAATATTTCAATTATTAGTCTGCATGTCTTGGGAAAGCAAATATGATTCAAGGGAATTCTCAGAAACGGCCTGAATTTATTAACAGTTTGGAATGACATTAAGTTTCAGTTCACTCTGTGTAATCTGAAAGGAGTTATCTCATTTCTAAAATTATCCCTACTCTTTACATGGGCACTGAAATTCTCCTAGTGAAATCAGTGGGAGTTTTAGTTGAAAGTCCAGATTAAAAAAAGAGGATGAAATAAAGCTGGGTGGGATCATAATTGCTAATACCAAATCTGAATATTGAACAATATATCACAGAATCATAGAATGGTTGGGGTCAAAAGGGACTTAAAGATCATCTTGTTCCAATCCCCTTCCATGGGCAGGGGCACCTTCCACTAGACCAGTTGCTCAGAGCCCCAGCCTGGACTTGAACACTTCTAAGGGACAGGGCATTCACAGTTTCTCTGGGCAACCTGTTCCAGTGTCTCACCACCCTCGCAGCAAAGAATTTCTAATACCTTCCTAATACCTATTTTAAACCTTCTCTCTTTCAGTTAAAAGCCATTTGCCCTTTTCTATCACTGAATGCCCTCATCCCTCTCCAGCTTTCTTTTAGCCCTTTTAGGTATCGGAAAGTATTACAAGTTCTCCCTGGAGCCTTCTCCAAGCTGAACATCCCCAAGTCTCTCAGTCTGCCTTTACAGGAAAGGTGCCCCAACAGGTCCAGGTCCTTCTTATATTGAGGGCCCTAGAGATGGACACAGCACTCCATGTGTGGCCTCACAAAAGTGGAGGGAGAGAATCACCTCTCTTGACCTGTTGCCCACGTTGCTTTTGCTGCAGCCCAGGACACATTTGGCTTTCTGGGCTACACAAGCACATTGCTGTGGGACATTTCATGTCTTTCTCCTCAGGGCTGCTCTCAGTTCTGTGTATTTGTGCTTGGGACTGCCCTGACACAGGTGCAGGACCTTGCACTTGGCCTTAACTTCCTGATGTTCACAGGATCCCACCTCTTAAGTGTGTCAAAATTCCTCTGGGTGGGATCCTTTTCCTCCAGAGTGTCAGCTGAACCACTTAGCTGTTGTATATGTGTATCCATACAGAAAGATAGATAATTATTCTTCTTCTCATTCCACTGATTTCCACAGAGTGATGCTCAGAGCTAATCTCTCTTCAAGTTGTTTTACAGGAGCACAGAAAAAAGAATTAAAAAAGACAAAACAAAGTATTAATTAGCCAAAAGTAACTGTGTTTGTATCATTAACTGGTAATCCGAGACATGAGGAATTATAACTATACCTCAGAACAGCAAAATTTCATTTGTTCTTCTCATAAACCGAAGCACAGGGAAGTGATTATCAACAGGTTGATTCAAATTCAGTATTATTTACTTCTGCTTGAAATAAATTTGAATGTTACCAAACAAGTCTTTGAGCTTGCCTAAACCCTCTTGCAACTGAGAGTGCTGTTAGTATAACTCCAGCTGACTTAAGCTCATTTTTGTTTGTTCAATTGTCTCTGCATCTCAGAGATTGAAAACATCCATGTGTTCAAACAGTTTGTGTTGGTCTGTAAAACCTTAGACAAAGCTGAGAAAGTAGAGCAAAGCAAAGGCAGAGTTGTTTAATATCTGGGCTGTTTAGTATTCAGTACTGAGCTGCTGTCAGCTCTCGTGCTGCAGGATGACTATTAGAACTGGTGAAAATTCAGAGCAAGCCCATGGAAATCATTACAAATAGGTGCACAGCATAACAGGAAGTGGAGCAGGTCCTGCTTGTTCACAGTTTTACAATACCAGAGAACATCTGGGCCATTGTCCATTTTAGAATCTTTTTTCCAAACTGATCAGGCCAAGGCAGATAGATATCACTTCAGAAAACAGCTTTCCTTAGTAATATTTCCCCTTTGTTATAAGTGAAATAAATGAAAGTACTTTTCCTGGAACTGTATTCCTGCTGTCAGGATCACAACCAGCTATTTATCTTCCCAGGAGATCACCTTCCTTTTTGTTGACTGCCATTCTATTTATATAGAGTCTGCTTGGTAAACGAAAGATTTATTCATTTCTCAGGAAAGGGTTGGCACTTCTAGGCACAAATTCCATCTGCTGTCAAATTCATTACATGAGCTGATCGTCAAAGAGAGATGGGGGATGATTTTCTTCAGGAAACCAAGTCTGTCTCAGTAGAGGAGAAGAGAATAGTTTATTAATGTCCAAGAGAATTAGCAACTTGTTTCAGGTCTCTTCTGAAGGATTCTAGCTCCTAGATGGGCTTTGTTTTGTAGTAGCTTTATCTTGGCGTGTATTTCAGGTTTTGATCCAAGTCCTGCAAGCTGTGACTCTTGGGAGCATGTATAGACAGAAGTCCTTGTCCGGTTACATCTAGTGGAAGAGTACAACAGCTTGGATATCCTTATGAACTGAAAATATACCCAACAAGATGGGTAAATGCTGCAACCCCTCACTGCCTGGGGCTCCACAGAGCCTCAAGTCCTCTGACAGTTCTTAAGCCTGAGGTGTGCTCATGAAGCTGTTGTGCCACAGCCACATCTGGCACAGCACAGATGTGCTGGGGTGCTACTGCGTGACCCCTTGAAATACTGCTGGGGAAATGGAGCTCTCAAGCCATCCTGGCTGATGTGCTGGAGCAGCACCACAAATACAGACAGATCCTGGTTTGATCCATTCATTGCACTGGCTGTAAATTTTAATGAGAGTCCCTGTTGTATCCTAATGTGAACAGCCTTGGTTGAGCTTGTTTACCTTGAATAGAGTCATTGGAGGCAAAGCCTTTGTGGAGAGGAAAATGATGCAGAGATGCCAGAAACACCTGTAGGACAGGAAGCTGTAGAAACTAACCAGCCTGTCTCTGTGTCTGAAATAATTTGTTCTGCTGAAGGACAAGACCTGCTGGTTTGTCTGTAACACCACACTGCCCAGATTTGCTCTTAGACCTGAGCCAGAGTTTGCTGCACTGTTTTTATTTGCCTTAGTCTTCTGGATAATATCTTTAATTAGGAACCACCTTGATGACAATCTCAATACCCACCTTTGTCTTGAGCTGTAACTAATTTCTGTCCAACAGTACCTGCATCTCTGCGGAAGCAGCAATGTAGAGCAAGGATTCACATTGCACTGGGTCCTGAGGGGCACTGGCCTTAGGCAGCCTCGAGTGAGGGGCAGGGGATTTAGGATTTCATCAGGCACGGCCTTAGTCAGAGGTGTGTGTGCCACACACACACAAACTGTGCCACACTCATGTGAATGCAGAGGGCACTCCTTTCTGACAGAGTGGCTGCACTCCTCTGCTGTCACATTCTGAAATTCCTATTAAAATTCTGCATGAATTAGTCTCAATCAAATTTACAGTACATTTCTTATTAGGATGCCATTATATTTTTCTCATTTTGTTTTGGATGTCACATCCATTGCACTTTTCACACTCTTCTCTAAACATTGTTTTTGCAGACAGGTCAGGTCCCCTTAAATGGATACAGTTGTCGACCATTTATTTAGACTTCCTAGAAATCCTTCCATTTAGCTTGGTATCAAATTCAATGTAAGTCTTTACCATATATTAATATTTAACAAGTAATGCCAAGCTTCTCAGCATTTATAAATATATTTTATCTCCTTTAGTCCACTATATCATTGCTATTTATCTTCACATCTCAATGCTTGACTTCCATTTCATTAATACTGATAGATCCAAGGAATATCTTTCCTTTGTTGTGGTGATGACAGTTAAAAACATGCCACTTCATATTTACTTTATTGTTTCTAAACATGATCATGAAGATGGTAGGAGAAAATGCCTGATCTGTCATGCCAACCTGTGTTCTGGGGATAATGTTTTGAGGGTAGAATTTTTGCCAGCTGATGTGTCCAAAAGAATTCATATTGTTACACAAGGTAGATTGTTTCTAAACAATAGCTGATCACTGGAATCACATCCAGTCTGGCCTTGAAACTGAATTTCTAATCTTTATCATACACACAGATTAATTATTTCAGTGAGACAGGTTGAGATGGCCAATGGCAAGAATATATATTTCTCTTGTGCTGGGTACCTTAGAAATAGACACAAAACTTCATAATCATAAGAATATAGAAAGGTTTGGGGTGGAAGGGAACTGAAGAATCATCTTGCTCCAACCCCTCTGCCATGGGCAGGGACACCTTCCATGAGACCAGGTTGCTCAAAGCCCCATCCAACCTCACCTTGAACACTGCCAGAGATGGGACAGACACAGCTCCTCTGGGCACCCTGTGCCAGTGCCTCACTACTGTCACAATAAAGAATTTTTTTCCTAATAATGATCCTGTAAATACATGAATCTGATCCTTGCACACACTTTTCTTTTTAAGTACTAGCAGTATCTAACCCACAGAGAACAGATAAAGTTCTTGGTGATCTCTTTTGCCTTAGTCACTGGGTCAGGCATATATAATGCATGTTTTCTAAAAACTATCAATATTAAATCTCTAATGTTCATAGCCTATCAGAGTCAAAAAATCAGCTATTTTGAAAGCTAGTAAAAATGCCTTTTAAAACTGCCTTTGTCTCTGTTTCGACCTCTAAATCACAGAGTAACAAGAAACATGGAGATTTTTTGGAAGTGTTTATACAACACTAAACCACTTAACAGAATAGGTCAATACGGATCAATAATGGAATAATGGGAAACAGTGTAAGTAACATTGCAAAGAAAAGACCAAACAAACAAACAAACAAACCAAAACAAACCCCCCAAAAAACCCAAAAAATAACCACCCAAGCTTGTCCAGAAGATAAATTAGAGGTTGTCACCATTAATTAATTTATATTTATTTTTACTTTAAATTTCTTTTTTCCAGAGTAGATCTAGAACATTTCATTGCTGCAAGTCAGAACATTAGTGGAGTGCAATTGCGAGAATTATTACTAGTCTCCAAACAGGACACAAAAAAGCTCAATATGTTTAAGGCTTCAAGACTAACCAGTATCTCCTTGTTGATGTAATATACAGAAATGTCATAAAACTTTCATTTCACTAACATTAATGATTTAGCTTCTGTCTCATCTTCTTCAACTAAATTCGAGAAGTTCTTTGTACTCCCTATAAACTACAAAATGAAAAAATGAGAAACTAAGACTGCTTGTCTGAAGTCTTGCAGGCTTTTAATGCAGCTGGAAACACATTGGTCTTCTCTTGTTCAAACTGAAACATCTCATTGTAGGTGATCATAAGGACATTTAACTGAGTTGCCTAAATATGAGCTTCTTGTGATCTTTGGGATTCTGTGGGGCTGTCCCAGCCCCAAGAAAGCATGAGTCACCAACAGGACTTAGGGAAGATCTAATTCCCATGTGGATGTCTTGGCTACCTGGAAGTGGTTCGGATGTCACTAAGTGTTTATTACTTGAAAGGGGTAAAAAAAAAAAAAAAAAAAAAAAAAAAAAAAAAAAAAAAGAAGAAAAAAAAAAAAAAAAAAGAAAAAAAAAAAAAAAAAAAAAAAAAAAAAAAAAAAAAAAAAAAAAAAAAGGAAAAAAAAAAAAAAAAAGGAAAAAAAAAAAAAAAAAAAAAAAAAAAAGAGAGAAAAAAAAATGCCTGTCTATGCTCTAGAGTTCAGGCTCCCATGGAGATCCAGACCCTAAAGCTGCTGGAGCCCAGGAATCTGTTGAGGTCTCCTTCAGACAGACTTTTGGTGCAGAGTGGCAAGTGTCTGCTGGCAGCTGGAATGTGTGAGGGTGCCAGGCACATCCACAGGGAGATGGCAGATCCATTAGTGAATCTACAGACTTCCTCAGCATGTCTTTGAGTCTAGGATGAGAGTGCTCCATGGTGCTGTGTTTGGTTTGAGGTGTGGGCTGGTTGATAACATGGGTAATGACTTGTTCTGAGGCACATCTACAGAGCCTGAGCCTTTTCCATCTTCTGTTTATATAAGCTAATACCTCAGGTTTAGTATTTGTGCACTGAATTATATGGCACAGCTCCAAATCTCATTGCCTGCAGCAGAAAAACAACTCAAATTGGAGATTTCACTTCAGTGCACTTTGTACTTTCTATTCTTGAACAGCTCTTGATGCATCAAGGAATGTGTGTGTGTACTCCGTGACTACAATCTTATTTAACCAAGGGAAAATGTATCATTTAGATTTTTCTTTGCCTTTTTTTTTTGGCCTAGGTGGACAATTTACTTTTCTTTTCCTACCATTTTGTTCCCACTGAAAATCAAAACTGTTTTAAAAGACCCAGTCTGCTAAACCAGGCCAATTTTGTCCCCAGAAATGTTAATTAAATGGCACCACAGTTTATTTTGGCCTATTGTATTGAGTTCTGACCAGGGTTTCTGAGTAACATTGTGGCAGTCCTTGTACTCAGCACATTGTTCAGAGACTGAATGTTGGGATATTTGGTCCACACTCTATCTTCTCCATGGTGGCCCTCAACCTATGCTAAGAAATGTAACCCAGGTGCCCCTGGCTGGGGAAACAAGGCAGACACACATAATTTGGGGAGATCAGAGCTCTATTTCCCTTCCCTTCCTTCTATTTGCCACAGTGCTCAACAGGGACTTCTCAAGTAACCATGACCTCATCACTTTCTCCACCATATATTCCACATTTCCCCTCCCAGGTGAATAGCTCACTGCTGTGTTCCTCTTTCCTATGGGGCCGCCAGGGACACTGTTGGGAAGCCAGTACACTCATTTTAATAACTTTTGGTATTTTTCACTCACTAAAGTTCCTAATTCTCATTTAATACCTTTTACTTCCTAGGTTGTCCATCATTGTGTTATTGGCTTAACTCCACATTGGCTTAGGCCACCTTTTTTTTCTTTTCCATTGCTTGTAGTGATGAACAATTTCTCACACTTTTACCTTGCAGGATTAACCTCTGGCCAGGTCTGGCTATCTCCATGCCTGCTTTACCTTAATTTTTATATGTGTTGCAGTTTCTTTCTTTAGAAATAATTAGGGAGAAAATAAGTAGAGACAAATGATGCTATGTTTAACTGAGAAATCTCCTGGTGTGTAAAAGTAATTGATAATAGCACAGATTCACAAATTAGATTTAATTGCCAGTATGAATCAGATGTTTCTGCTTCTGGTTTCCTAAACTTGTTTCTCTTGTGTGAAGCACTGCAATTTGTAGAACTTTGCAGGCCCTGTGACAACACGGATATTTTCTTTTCCAGTTCTGTCAGCAGATATTTATCTTACAGTGGCCAGTTCACGTTGAGACCACTCACCACCAACGAGGCTTTGGCTTCAGTTTGGTTTGCTGGCACTGAGACTCCACCCACCTTGATGCTCAGGTGCTGGCTGAGGAAGTTGTAAATCCAGCCCACCTTATTTACATGTGACATGCTGACTACTGATGAATATCAATAGTTCAGGATGCTTACTGGTCCTTGTTTGCATTGGGGTCTGTGACCAATCATTTTGGGAGGATTTTCACAACTGTTAAGGAGGCTCTGCAAAGACTAATTGGGATTTTGGTGTTGGGAAGGACAGTCCCCAAAGGAGACAATGAAGACAGAAAGCCTGGTTCCTCTGAGCTCTGGGTGAGGTGGGCAATTTGAACGAGGCACAGAAGGTCCAGAGCTGTAGTCATGTCCTTTATAGTTCATCTGTGAGTGCTGAGGAGACCCTATGCAATGTTTGCACTTAGAGATGAATGTGCCTACAAATATTCTTAGGCACTGAAGGCAACTGGCATGTTTTTAATAAAAACAGCCTCTCAGCCTCCAAAGCAGAGTGGCTCCATGCACATCATGTCCTGGGAATGGCCCCCAGACTACATTAATGTGCAGGCAGTGCTCTGGAGATTTTGGGAGACAGTTAATAACAGACTGAAAATGCACCAAGGACTGTTCAAACAGCCTCGCAGTACAGTCTGTCACATTCCCATGACCAAGAACATTCCCCAGCTCTATCTAATTTACTGGTATAATCAGGGTACCTATGCAGCCTGTGCAGCAAAGTCATCCTCCTGCAGCACAAAGCACTCTAAGTGCATACATATGCCTGTGCCAAGGCATGTATGGAAATGGATCCACGAAAGCCAGAGCTTAAGGGGTGTAACCTGGCCATAGAACTCCCTTGGATTTCATGCTTGACCGGTAATGTAGGCATTGCTCTTACTGACTGGAATCAGGGAGTGAAAACTTTATTTATGGTACTGAGCAAAGTAAAGACTCAGTCATTAGTCATAAATCTGGGACACATTCTCAGCATTATGTAGGGATTGGGAGACTCAGTGCCATGGAACACTTAAAAGGTAGCAGGCTGTCACAGCACTGCATATATTTTAAAAAACTCAGGTTCAAACTAGCAGGGAGAATTACATCAGGCTAGTGGTAAAGTAACAACCTTGCAGAATTGCACATGCCATTAAATAAATGAAGTATCTGGGTATTATTTTGTCAGTGAATTTTAGTCTTTTCAAAATATTGTTACTTCTGTGACTTGGGAATCATAAGTGGCTCAGTTCTGAGTTATAAAAATAATACATTAATCCAGGTCTGTGGGAGTTAAAATGACATCAAAAGCAGTAAAGACATTGAATGCAACTTTACTGTAAGGGGAAACATATTTGTAATTGAAAGAAGACCTTCTACAGGAAGGAGCTGTTGAGCTCAGTGATCTGATAATAGCAGAATTTTAGCATGAAATGCTCTGTGACCAACAGAGAGCAGCTTGTGAAAATACAGTTCATTCTTCAATTTATTGTGTTCAGCTTCTTTTTCTGTCAATACAGCCCCCAGGCTAAATCTTTGCTGACAACAATAAATCCCCCAAAAAACCATTCCTGCAGACTCTCTTAGCCCTGCTGCCACCCACATAGCAACCTGCTGTGTTCTGGGGAAAACACTGAAGTTTTGATTACAGTCATTGCTCAGTTTACACTACAATGATATCAACACCAAGCAGGAGCTTAAAGCAGGTCTGCTACAGAGAAATCATCAGAGAATTGGTCTCTCAAAAGTCTGAAAGGCATTAGAGAGATGCTGGAATTTTGTGGTCAGGAATATTTGGCTTCACAGGAAAGACAACAGAAAATAACACTTTATGAAATGTTCCACAGAAAGTTTGTCTCATTGAGAAAACACCAGGATATGGATATCAAAACACTTAACTGTCATCCTTAAGGAGAAAGAATATTTATGACAAACACCATAGCTACAAGAAAGAAAGAAATTGTTTTAACAGCACTGCCATAATTTCATTTATGGCAGCATGAATGTCTCCCTATCAAATACTAAACAGAGGGTCAGAAAGACACCTAGTAAAAAAAAAGAATTATAACAAATATCATCTTCCATTCACATCTCTGTTTTGACATTTCCATGTGTGTGCTTTTATCTCCAGTTACATAACTGAGTTCAGGCACCTAACTGCTCTAAATAGCAGTAGAACTGGTAGTTCCCACCCAGGACCCATGAACCCCTCTCTCTAGGGATCAGTCACCAGTGCATTCAAAGTATCTGCCTGTCTGTAAAAGTCTGCCAACAGCACAAAACAGGGCTGTTTCCTAGGACCCGTGAGGGTACCTGGTCAGTTCTGGACACTATTGAGATGCAAAAATATTCATAATATTTATTTAAACTGGAGATAAAATATGGACTTGTGAGTTTTAGGTCCAGGGCGACTCCATTATTAGGACATAGATGCACTGTTTCTCTCTTATCTATGATTAGCAGTAATATGATGACATAGACATCTCCAGCAAAGAACAATGACTCTGAAATTAGTAGGCTTAGAATTTTATATCCCTAGTTCCAAGATCAGCTCCTGCATGGAAAAATAAAGTAGATCTCTCAAAGGGTGACATTTTAACTATTGCTATTACTGTTACCATCCAGCACTGACAGCCCCAGAAATCAGAAAACCAGATTATTCTGCTTCACTGGATTCAGCAGAGCAAAGGACAGCTACACTGGGAGATACTGGAGCAGGATGGAATTCTCCAGCTCTGGATCCCCTCTAGCTCTGCCCCAAACTTTTCATGTGAGCAGCAGCAAATCAATTAACTCTGTGAGGTTTTAAATACTCACAATTTAAATTCTCTTCATTTCCTTATGCTATGACTGCTGGTTCTCTGAGCCAGGTCTCCCACCAGCAGCTTGCAGCAAGCTGAGCTGAGAGTGGCTCTGCTGTAAACGTGATCAGCATCAAACTCAGGGCACAGGTGAAACAATCCCAGCTGAGGAGCCCAGAGACCTGGAAGAAAATATCTGTATTTCTCCTCCTGGTTTTGGCTCAGCAAGGGTCACACTTTAATATATGCACATTTCTCAGAGATGTGAAGCAGCATCCAGAGAGTGGTGATTAGCAAGTGACACTAAAATGTTGTGCCCAGGATAGAAAACTCCATCTTCCAGCAGTCACTGACTGTAAGGAACACAATTTTCAGGAGCTGCCAGAACTCATTCTTCATGTCATGTTGGAAAGGCATGTGGAGGAAATCACTGATACCTGTTCTCCCCTCACAGAGAGGTCCTATTAGAGGCTGAGAGAATTTGCTGGCTAATCAGAGCTCAGTCTGCACTGGTTTTTCCTTCCAGCTGATCTTCCTCTCTCTGCAAATATCTGTGTTCTCTATGTATCAATTTTTGTGACAATATGTAATATCATAACAGCAGCATCTGAGTTGTGAAACAGCAGCTCACAAGAGTTCACAACATGGTCAGTCAACCTTTACAAGGGCTGCCAGGCAGAGCAAGAGCTGCAAAGGAATGTTTATGATTTTATCCATCTGGGAGCTGAGCTCTTCCGCTGCTGCCTTTGTACTTCCAGGTCTGTGCTGGGTTATAACTGGAATCGTATGCAAAGGAGTAGAGGCAACACAAAGGTGACACAAAGCTGAATAAACACAGCCATGGACTGCACAGACTGGCCAGACAGGGCTTCCTCTTGGCTTTGATTTATAATGAACAGAAAAGCAGTGACCTGAGCAATTATCCATCTCTTTGACTGCACTGTGCTCTTTCTGCCACAGTGGGTTTTTTTTGCTAGAAGACACATAGTTATTTTTACATTTGTCTTTTTTTTTATAGAGGCAGAGTCTCTCTATGATGGGTTAAGCAGACAGCTGTGCCTTCCAGTAAAGCTGGCAACTATGACTTGCAAATATTTCTATTTATGCAGTTAAGCTGCACATTTCAAGGCTGAGCAATGCAAATTTCTTGTGTTTCTTTCTACAGTTCCTACTGGGATTTGAGGGAATTCAAGACATGAGAGATATCCAGGGCAGAACTGAGGAGGACTGTGAGGTTTTAAGACACTCCTAGATATTGTAGGATACTTGTAAAGAGGAGAGCTGCTTGTTCTATATGCAGTATAGAACTCCTAATAGACAAATATTCTTCCCTTCCTTCCAAAAAATGGGAAAACAAATAAATTTTACAAAAAATCAGTATCTGAGCTGGCTCTAATTTTAGTTGTGAATGTTCAAGCATTAATTCTAGACATTGTAGGCACTAGACACACAAATTGAAGGTTAATGCTTGATAGTATTCTAAGCACACTTGTGTGCCACTGAGCAGTGCTTGCATACATGGGGAATGCAAATCCCATCATCCAATTAAGTCATGCACTGTGTTAGGTCTCACCTCACTGATGTCAACAGTAATTATGCTCATTTATGTCCACGTTGAATTGAGTCTGTAAAATCATGAAGTAAAACCCAGGTATCATTACACAAGCAAGATTCCTATGGATAAGAGCATGCCATTTACTTTAAAATATATCAGGATTTGGCTTATAGAAAAGGAAAAGAGATAAGTGATCCCTCACTCTTACCATATGAGGTGGTTTTTCACAGTTTCATGGTTCCATTTATTCCTCTTTTCACCAGGTTTTGTGATGAAGCTTCCACTGTTGCCCTACTGTTTATTCACAGCTCCCTATTCACCCTCATTGACAGGGAGAGTTCTCTGGCAGTCAGTTTTGATTTTCTTTCACTAGGTTTCCTTACATCATTTCCACTCAGTTTAACATGTTACTGAATGCATCTTTCTAAAAAATTTCCCCACCAGAGTAGATGCAGAAAGGGATTTAAAAAGATGTTAGCATTAATATAGGATTTCAAATAAAAATAAGGGGACTTGAAAGGTTTTATTTCAAACAATTAATATCAATAAACATTGATCAAAAAAATCTCAATTTCCAAATATTTCAGACCTCATCAAGTAGAAATCACTGATTGGCGTAGTCTGCAACTCTGCCTAACTATTAATGAGCCTGTTCTTCTCTGGACCCCTCTGTGCCATTCTCTTTTTTAAGCAGCAAATATAGAAATGATCCTTCAGCAAACTGGTGTGGTAATGTAGAGCAATACTTCAGCTTTCAGTCTTTACCTAAAAGATGTTATGAAAGAATGTAGGCTGCCCTAGAAACCTGTGACTATCAATTAGGGACAGAATTCACTTGAGGCGCTTGCCTCACTTAAAGTGCTATGTGTAGTTTAGGGAGCCACAATAAAGTAAATTAATATTAATGTAAGCTGTTGGAGAGTATCCAAAGGGTGGCTGTGAAGATGGTGAGGGGCTTGGAGGGCAAGCCCGAGGAGGAGCAGTTGAAGTTACTTGGTCTGTCCAGCCTGGAGAAGAGGAGACTGAGGGAACACTTCAATGTGGTCTTCAACATCCCCATGGGTGGAAGTGGAGGGGCAGGCACTGATCTCTTCTCTCTCCTGACCAGTGACAGCATTCAAGGGAATGGCCTGAAGATGTCAGGGGAGGTTTAGGTTGGATATTAGGAAAAGATTCTCCACCCAGAGGGTGGTTGGGCACTGGAACAGGCTCCCCAGGGAGGTGGTCACAGCACCAAGCCTGACAGAATTCAAGAAGTGTTTAGACAACGCTTTAAGGCATATGGTGTGATTCTTGGGGATGGTGCTGTGCAGGACCAGGAGTTGGACTTGATGATCCTTGTGGATCCCTTCCAACTCAGAATATTCTCTGATTCAAATTACAATTGCATTGCATATTTGTTGACACTTCCTCGGGAGGCTATGTAAGATCCTTTGTACTTGTTGAGACTTAGCAGTATTTTTATCTCATTTAGACAGCAGCAGTCTGAAGATTAAACTGACCTTTGTGAAACTGATGTTTATTTCTTAACTGTATACAACTTATGTGCAAAGCAAACAAAAAAAATATTTTGGTATGTTTGCATGGAGATACCATGCTACCAAGCACATTTGCTTTCTTTCAAAAATTATTCTGATTTACAGAATCACAGAATCAAATAGGTTGGAAAAGACTTCTGAGATCAAGTGATTCCCATGACTCAATACCACCTTATCAGGTAGACCATGACACTTAGTGCCATATCCAGCTGTTTCTTGAACATCTCCAGGAATGGTGACTCCACCACTTTTCTTAACAGCCAGTTTCAATGCTTGAGAACCCTTTCCATTAAGAAATTCTTCCTAGTATCCAATCTAAAACTTCCCTGGTGCAATGTGAAGCCATTTCCTCTTGTCCTGTCTGTTGTTACCTGGGAGAAGAGACCGACCCCCGCCTGAGTACAGCCTCCTTTCAGGCAGTTGTAGAGGGGGATAAGGTCTCCCCTGATTCTCCTTTTCTCCAGGCTGAACACCCCTCGCTCCCTCGGCTGTCCCTCATCAGACTTGTGCTCCAGACCCTTCCCCACCTCCACTGACTTGAGCACACCCCAGCCCCTCGATGCCTTTCTTGTCATGGGGGCCCCTAAACTGGACACAGCACTTGAGATGGGGTGTCATCAGTACCCAGTACAGGGGGACAATCTCTTCCCTGGTCCTGCTGGCCACACTCTTGCTGATTACAGACCAGGTGCCATTGGCCTTCTTGGCCACCTGAGCACACACTGGGCTCATGCTCAGGTGGCTGTGGACCAGCACACCAAGTCCTTTCCTCTGGGCAATTTTCCAGCCCCTCTGCCCCCAGCCTGGAGCGCTGCCAGGGGTTGTTGTGGCTGAAGTGCAGGGCCTGGCACTCGGCCGTGTTGAACCTCACACTGTTGGTCTAAAGCAACAGATTTGCTTGGTGGGACTTGGTACAGCATATTAACAGTTTTAAGATTTCTTTACTCTATGTTCCTGCCTGACTCCTCTTCATAGTCAAAAAATCTTAAAGAAACTGCATGATGATGGCCAAAAAAAAAGAAACTATGCAAAGTGTTCGGTTTGCTTTCCTCAGAAAAAAATACATCTATACCAAAAAAAAGAGTAAAGGAAAAAGTAGCCACTTGCATCGTGTTAAGTGGATGGCACCACAAAACTGAAATTAATAGAGATATAGGTAAAAAAAAAGAGTTCCCCTGATTTTAAGGGAAAGCATAAGCCAGTATGTGCAAAACATAGAATATTGAAGGAAACCATGAGCAACATTGCTACAATTTTAAGGAAAAATGTGCCTTGTCTACATGAAATGGGATTGTTTTGCTAATAAAAAGTGTTGATAAGCTTTCAAAAAATGCAGTGCTGAATGTCAATGTAGACATTTTGCTTTGATATTAAAAAATACAAACTGAATTTCATCTCTGCATTGCAAGAATCTACCAGAAAATTAAAAAAATAAACAAAGTGTTTTGTTGAAGAAGGAACTGAGAAGCCTGACGGTACATTTGCTACCTGTACATGTGGTTCCTATGAATATTGAAAAATCAGCCGGTATTTTTTCTTAAATTTTTGGGCAAAAATGAACTGGTATTCTTACTGGTATCTTGGGTAAATTAATTAATTTTGCCTTACTGAAGACAATAGAGACAAAATCTAGAAACCACAAAAGCAGAGTCTCCCAGGATCACAAGGATGAAGTAGCCACTGATTGATTCTGGAAGAGATAACATGAAATATACACAGATCAGTATTCTTGTAATTACTTAGCATTTTCACAAATTTATTTAGAGCTCTGATTACTAAAATATACATAAAAATAAGGGCAGGTTTTAATTCTATTTCTGTGCAAGCCTGAAAATTGGATCTGAGTGTAAGAAATTGCATAATGCCCAAGTGCAAAAATCTAAATAGCTATTCCAGTGTTCTAAAAAAGAAAATAAATTATTAAATGCAATTTCTCTTCTGAACTATAATTTATGTTACATATCAAATGAAATTCAGAGAATGTTTTAATCATGTAGGCTTGAGATTTTGTAAATTTATACAATTTTGAGAAAAATAAAAGATGTGAGAATTATATTGATAAATATTGGGCTACAATGACAGTAACATAGTGTACCTACACATATATTTATTTTTGTCTTTGGATTCCAGTAAGAATTAATGTTGAGTTCAACCAATCTGAAGATACGGAAAAATAATTGGTTTTTTTTTTATAATTGTTAGAGAATATGGAAAAAATTCAGACAATATAAATATGTTGCTCTCATTGAATTACCATCCTTTCTCTTCCTGCTTCCAAATCTTTCCACTTAAAACAATTCGGACTCACCTGGTGAGTAAAAACTCATTTATTTTAGGGCTCTGTCTGAACTTCAGGCTTTGAGAATATTTCTGTCTAAAACTGGTTTGGATGTCACTGCTTTCAGCTGAGAATAAGGAGCTCTGGCAATAGAATTAATGCAAAGCATATTTGGCTCATTAGGGGAAGCATGAATAATAGATCTGTTATCAATTAGCTGGTTTAATGAACTACTCCGTATGCCAAGGAACTGAAGAGTTTTCTATATTTATACATCTTTACATCTACCTTTATGTTTGGGTTCAGGGTCCAGAGTATTTTTAAGTTGGCCTTTTCTCTTTCCTTCAGCCAATCTCCCAGAAATTCTACATTTTTTAAATTAGGGATAAAGTTGTAGTCCATTAGAATGCCAAAAGACATGGAGATTTTGTTTTAAATGCTTTGAGAGGAAATAATTTTTAGTAGGAGCCCAAGGCCTTGAAAAAATATCAGTAATTTCTGAAGACATAGAAGTCATTGACAAAAATCTCAATTACTTTTTTTAAATTCTAGGGTATTTACATTTTAAAAATGAGGAAATGAGGTACTGAGAGGCCGAGGCTGTGAAGCCTGTTTAAATAAAATAATTTCAGTAATGGATTGGCTCTTTGGGGGAGAAATAATTTCAGAGTGTGAAAACTGAATCTTTTAATCATAAAATTAAAATTGGGATAAGTACATATAGTCTCAATTCATCATGGCAAACCAACTATTTTGAGGAGATATTGTCTGAAATATGTCCTTTAGGTGGCAGAATACTTTCACAAAATATATTAGAGCTTAAGCAACACACTTCGTGAATCTGGGGCAGCAGGTACCAACATGCAGCAAGATTGACTTTGTTGGTACAGTGTGCACATCAATGTTGTGACTACGGACATATTAAATGAATAACAGTGAGCACCTCATTAAACTTCATTCATGGATTTGATATCTTTTCGAATAAATTTTGTTTGTGCTTATTTATAAACTGAGACTGAAAGGAAACCTAATTTCTTTCTACAGCTGCCTGTTGGGTAGTTACACTGGAGGTGGAGCCATATTCTTGTAGGTGCACAGTGATAAGCACAAGAGGCAAGGCAAAGAAATTGCATTTTTCATGAAGTATAAGGAAAAAGGAATATTCATAAAAGGAGTGTTCAGACACTGAAATAGTGTTGGCCAGAGAGGCTGAGGAGTCTCCTATGGAGACTCTGGGCCCATATAGGCTTCAAGAAAATAGGGCTGTCTTTTCCATCTTTTCTGGACTTCTCAAAAGCAGTCAGTGAATTTCCAGGGAAATGAAGATTCCAGATTGAAAACAACTAGAATATAATGAGAGATACTGGCCTTTCAGGTTTTTACCATAGCTTGTAGCTGCTTCTGTCTAGATTACACAGGTATAAAAGGCTGATTGCTTCTGAAATAATATATTTATTCTACTGTGATGTATTTAGGGAACCAGCTCCCAAAGACAATGCAAAAAGTATCTTTTATACCATTAATAAGACATGAATTCTACAGAGGCACACTCAGAAGGAAGTTGTTTACAGGTTTATTTTCACTACTCCATAAGGAAACTATTAAAGCATTTCTGTCTTCAACAGCCTCCAGTGGTGGCACATGGCTTCATGGACTGATTCAAAAATGCCTCCCTTGCTGTGCTCACACTGTGCTGCTGGTGGGAGCTGTACATACAGAAAGTTTCAGCCACTCTGACACTCCACAAGTTCAGACAGATCTCACACCCCCAGACGGCTGCAAATTTTGTTTTAAGTCAATGATGAATATTTTCAGAAGGAGAGAAAGGGCTTTCTAGCTGTGGGTGTCATAGGATCACAGAGCATTGGTGTGTTGGATGTCTAAAAATGCTCAGGGGAACTTGTTCATCCAGTCTGAGCAGACTTCTGCAACTTATGCAAAACATGACAATATTTGAAAATGGATTCTGAACTGACAAATTTTGTCACTTTTCTCAAGCAAGACTAAGATCTTACTGGTGGAAATCCCTGCTTTTTGGTTGACCATCTGTATCAGTCTGGTATTTCTGATTATTTTTAGAATGCTACTGCTGCCTCCCTCCATCCCTGTTCTTCCTTCCCATAATAAGAAGGGGAGTAAAAAGGCCTGTAAGGCCAAGTGCTGTGTGACCTAAACCAACTCTGGCAATCAGTGTGATCACTGTTACTGGAAGAGAAGCATAAAGCCTTTCTGGTATGTGTTTGAAAACTGGTACTAGCAGAGAAATCACTAATTTTTTTAACATTTCTGATCATACATGAAGATGAATTTCTTTTGATAGACAACCTTAAGAAAAATAAAACGTCCTGTATTCTATTCTGATGAAACTTTTTTTTTTTTT
>VWYN01012400.1:34449-54170 GCA_013400075.1 Hippolais icterina
TTAAGGTTCTTCATAAGTCAAGACAGATCCAGCATATTAAAGATGAAGATGGATGATGGCACATCTTGATTAAAAACCTTTCTCTGCAACAGTCAAGTCTTCCCCTCGTGCTCAAGAGACTGAGAATGATGAGCCAATCAGCTGCCAAGTGGAAGCATCAGCAGCCTGTAGAGGTCAGACCCACCTCTGAATGTGTTTGAAATATACTGCAGAAAACAACTTCGGGGAATTTTACTGGAAGCCATAAGTCTTTATAAAGCTCCATCTAAAACATGTCTTTTCCTTGCCCTTTTGCATGACTGATAGACCCAGCTCAGTGTGATCTGAATGTTTAGTACATCTGCTCTCTAACACTCTCCAACAAAGAAAAAAGTTGATGGGTTACTTGATTTCGTGGTATTTTATGCTCTTAAATGTGTGACATGTAATGAAACAGATATTTCAGATGAAGATACTAGAAGAAATGTCAAATATTATCATTTTGAGTCTGTTGCTATAAAATGCATTTGATTTTTTTTTTCCCCTTGGTAATTTTCATCTAACCTTGTTTAGCTCAGAGTTGGAGATTTAACATCTTCAATTAACACATCTTGCATTTGTAACTATTGAACTTGATCCAGTTTCTATTACACTATTACTTTAGATCATCTCATTTCGTGAAATTGTTAACTTACACTGTTGAAAATGTCGCTCATTTTGACCTTCTCAGCATTACCTACTCTCTTCTATTTACTAAATTATAAATGAAGTTCTTGTTGAAGTACTCAGTGGTGGTGTTGATTTTATGTTCAGACTCCCTTTATCCTGATGCTTCAACATGACCCTCTATCACCTTCCTTTAAGTTCCTAAGAGATCTAACATTTAGATCTCCTTCTTTTCCAATGTAGCTAAATCTTCTTGCAATAATACATTAAAAGCTTTTTACAGAAGCTGCAGCTATTCCAAGTGATACATATAATTTTATTAATATTTTAGATCTTCTCTATAAGTTCCTCAGAAATTCTGAAATGGGTGTGTTCTGACACAAGCATAGAATAGCAATATGGGATTTCCTTACCCAATTTAATATTCTGTGATCTCCCTGTAGTTAATAGATTATCAGGGCATATAAATAAAATCAAAAAATCCTTCTTCAGGACTGGACAAATAGATCTCTGCTTCTATCAAGGGAGCCTGTGTTGGTTTAGATGCCTGCTGTTAGAGATACAAATTTATTATGATGATTCTTATTGCAGCTTCCCTAAGAATAAACCTTATTTATTTAGTATTTCATAAAATAAAAGTAATCTAGATTTAAATGTTATTGGCACTCATTGCCAAAAGAAAAGCAGTCCACTCCCCACAACCTATGCATTGTTTAGACCACTTATTAAACAGGTTTTTTTCCTTGCTTGTTTGTTCAGATACTGGGGATTTAGAGTCTAGGAGTATAAGAATGAAGAAGCTTATCTTTGAACAGAAGATGGATTGAGAGAAAGCAGTGATCTGCTTGATTCAATTAGCAGCATTTGGTGTTAGATATTTGGTATTCTCTAGAGACTTTAGTTGCATAAACCAGAGTGGTGCTTCTTCAGGGGTCTACAAGGATTTGTAATTCTTTTTAAAAAGATAAGCAGGCAGTTGAAGTTCTGTCACCTTGACCACGACAAGGTACTTGGATCCTCAGCTGTTAGAAGATGTCTTGTTCTCTGTCTTTGCTGTCCGTACTCTGTCTAGAATCAGAACAGTCCTAAAAGTGGCACTTGGATTTGAGAAGGATTTCCAGCAGAGGTAGCTCCTATTATGTCCTTGTGCTCTTGGCCTTGGTGTGAACAGGACACTTGAAAAATCACAGACTGGAGGAGGCAGGGATGTGCCAAGCACCAGCTGGGTCTGCTCCCTGATAAAGTCACAGAGGCAGGAGAGCTACCGCTTGTAGCTCTCCCTTTGGGCATTTTCACATAAAGAGCTGGGACTGGTCTGCAGGTAAGGGAGAAACTGCCATTGAACAAGAGAAATAATATAAACAGTTGAAAAGTGTGGAGATGCAGCCTGAAAAAAAATGTTCTTTGCAAAGCATACAGGGTTTTTTGTTGTTGTTGTTTTTGGTTCTTTTTTGGTTTTGTTTTTGGGGTTTTGTTGTTGTTGTTGTTTTTTGTTTGTTTGTTTGGGTTTTTTTTGGTTTTTTTTCAGTTGCATTGTACTGTCTGTGTTGAAACCTGGCAGCCAGAATTTTGATAAACTAAGGATATGTGCTGGCTTTAGGCTGAAGTTCAGGACTATCCTCTTTATTGTAACTGGCATGTCAAGAGGATTTTGTACCTAATATTAAGCATTTCCAGACTTAGAGTCTTCAAATCCCCTAAGATACAATTAATTAGCTGCCATGTGATTAAAAAAAATCTTCATGGTCGGCAAAAGTCTCTTCTGAGCAAGTCTGAGTGTCTCAGTTCTGACATATGATCACTTTGGAGGCTGAAAGTTATTTAATGTTAAGTCTTTATTAATAAAGCTGTTCTACCTGAATAATAAAGGCTTCCAACTTGCATCCTAAGCACATTAGCAAGCATTCACTTATTTCTCATAATTACATTGAATGATGTGATTACCATGTGAAATGATGCAGTTTTATGATGCTGATTTGCAATAAATAATCTCCAAGTGCTTTCCAATCCCAAGATTAGAATCTGATCTTTTATAAGACATTAATTCCACTACACTTGTGCTATCTCTTTAAGGAACTACACACCAGTACAAAAAAAAACCACGCAGGAATTTGAACAGTTTCTACACAATGTAAAACCTGTTGAAGTAATCCTGTCAATGATTTCAGCAGAAGTCTGGAGTTCTGTCCTTTTGCTCTCACATATTTATTAAATTTTTCACATTACTTTTGTCTGCAATCTGCAAAGTGTAAGAAAAATTGTTGGTCGTCTTTTGTTTCTGATGTGTAGCTGTAACTCTCTGTCCCAGCAGCACTCCTTTTTCATGTTTAAGAACATGGCAGTCTGGATTAGGGAGGGCCAGGGAAGGAACACATGGGATGAGCAACTCGAAGTTCTGAATCCTTTTGTGTTTATTCAACATAATATTTGAAAATATTCAGAAGCCATTAACTTCAAATGGCACCTTTCACTGGGGTCTGAGTCAGTTACTAGTAGCTCTGGTTTTACATCAGATGGCATCCTGAATCAGGATCCAAGTCAGTTACTAATATTTTTTTCTGCACGAACACAGAATGTAACATTGCAGCTGGGCTAGAAGCTTCCTAGATAAAATCCTAACTGTGTCACTGAAATTACACAAGGGATGAATCAAACTTTAATGTAGTGATTATCTAACCAAATGTAGCATTTAGTACTTGCACTTTACATTAAGTATTATGAAAACCTTTCATTTAGAATTATTTAGTAAAAACACAGAATGATTCATAGGTGACACAAAATAGACAGGTTAGTCAAACCTAGAGATGATTGGAAGAAACAACAAAAATTCAAATAAGCTGTTTTAGCAATCAAGAAAATGCTGGATATGACCAACTGTTGCTAAATGTAAAGTAGTGCATAATACAGTAATAAAATTCAGCTAGTTATATACTAAATTGACATAAAAATTCAGTAGAGATCCTTGTTTTACTTTCAATTTCACATTCAGGAAAAAAAAACAACAAAATTAAAGATTTAAGTGAAAGCAAAGAATGAGAATATTATTATTTTGCTATGTAGTAAGTGACCTCATTTTGAATGTAGTATGTTGTTCTTCATCTGCTCTTAAGGAGGACATTGTAACACAGCTAGAGGACCTGAGAAGTGCTGACAAAGGTCCAATAACCTGGAACAAATATCAAACTAAAGAAGAAGTGAAAAATGACAGGGTTGTTTACTATGGAATGGAAATAAGTAAATTAAGTCATAAGACAAAATGTACACATATTGTATAGTCTGGAAAAGGTCAGACAAGGAATTCTGTTTCCCTTTTTTTTCATAGCAAACATATGTGAGGGTGTTAAATGAAGTTGAAATGTGATGAACTGAAAATTGCAAAGAGGGAATATGTTCCATTTCATACTGTAATTATCTGATAGAATCCTTTGCTGCAGGAGGCAGTTTTAGGCTGGAAGTAAAGAGGATTTAGAGAAGGACTGGTAACATTTTTTTCTACAATAACCATCATTCATTACAATTATAGCACAGACTTAGAGGGAAGTAAATCTCTTGCTTCCAGCCCTGAGTTAATCTTTGAATGGTAATCTGATCGTTGGGTTATTATGCCATACATTCAGCTGCTACAAGTTTCTCATAAACTTCCCCAAACTTGTGAAGTTTGACACAAGATATCAGAGCAGTGCAATCCTACTACAATTCAGGATGGTATTTCTCACGCTTTTATACCTAGTAATGTCTTGTGAATCTGAAGGCTGAATCTAGGAAATAAGCATGCTTTTTGGCTGCAATTCTCAGCAAAGCCAATTTTTTACATTGAGTTTTAGAGGGTAAAGCATCCCAGTGTCCCTATCTAGTTTCTGAAGTGTTCAGAATAGTGCTGTATTTTCATTTAAACACTAGCCTACATCATCTACATCCAATCTGCAGCTGCTCAGCCTTTCAAAACAAAAACCTTGCCTTATTGCTCAGGATATGCAGTGAATTCTGGTATATATACCTAGTGTAAATACCAGTGTAATACATATGGTACATATATATATATGTATATAATCTTATATATATGCTTGAGCACATTTCATTTTAACACAGCAAAAGCCAGTATGAGCATAGTCATATATATAATGACTGTTTTTCTAGGTGGGCTTGATGGATTGTGCTGTTTGAACGAACAAAATGTTTGGTAAAGCATTTTTCAGTGTTATCCCACCAATAGACAGACACAATATCACAAGTTTTCTTACAGTATGAAATTAATTTGAATGCGTATCTTTGCCATCTTAATGTCTTGTCTCTCAGCCTGTCTCCTCAGGAGAATTGCTTCAGTCCTCTGATCATCTTTGTGACCCTGTGGACACACTCCAATAGGCCCATGTTCTTTTCATGTTTGTGAGCCCTAGAGTAGAATGCAGGACTCCAGGTGGGGTCTTATAAGAGAAGAATATATATATATTATATATTCCTCAACCTGCTGTCCCTGGGGCTTTTGAAGCAGCCCAGGACACAGTTGGCTTCCTGGGCTGCAAGAACATGCTGCCACATCATGTTGACCTATTATCTAACAGCTTTTCATAATTATATTTTCCATAACCTCAGAGTGGTTGAATTAAATAATAGTTCTTAGTAGAGTTCAGTGATCACATAAGTGTGTATTTGGGTACATTATGTTACTATCACTACAGTGTAAAATCTATTGCTCATTTCTTATTTTTGCCTATTTTGCATTCATTTGCAAAATCTCAAGCCTATGTGATTAAAACACCTGGATTATCTAATGTTCTCTTGCAAGGCATTTTAGAGAGGACGGCTGATAGCAAAGACATTGCAGAGTCTCAAGAGTACCTGAATTTGTCTTGCAGATCCAAGTCAGCAAAGGGATAGAAGTCTCTCCAAGTCTGTGTGCTGCAAGGGCCTGGACTCTTCAGATAACTCTTCATTTGCTTAGGAAATAATTAAAAAATAAATTCTTTTTATCATTCTGTTCAATTACCAGCTTTTCGCTTTGTTTGTTTTATAAATAAACTAAAATTGTGTTTGTCTTATGTTTTCGATAGTCCAATCCATATTTACCCACCAGCACAGAGGATTAAGCAGCTGTATTGCTAAAGTAGAGCTGAATTAGACAATCATTGATCCATATGGTTGATTTACAATAGAAATTAAAAGGAACATTTCCCTGAATCAAATTATTTCTTGATAAGAGTGCTCAGTCAATAAGTGACTCTTGCAATATCGCTCTAATGACAAACATAACATTCACTTTTCCTTAATCCCCTAAGTGTCAGCCCATAGCAGACACTCTTGAAATATCTTACAGTGTGATAAGTGCAATTTGTTTCACTTTAGGATTTAAAATGCTGTTTCTTTGAAGTGGAGGTCTAGTCTGACTAGTCAACTTGCAAAAGTGACAACACACGTTTTAATGAGATGACTCAGTGAGTTCCAGATTGTGTTCATTGCATCACTAAATAAATGTCCCTGTGCAAGTGGGATGTGTTACAACTCACACATTGGTGCCTAGCAATGTTGCTGCTGGAGATGGCCAGCTAGTTGTGGGAATTTTCTTATGCAGGATGGTTTCTTGCTTTAGTTCAAGAATATAAATATGAACTTTGTTTCTTTGCCAAGAATATCCAAAGGATGCATCAGGAAGAGCTTTGCTAGTAGGTCAGGGAGGTGATCCTTCCCCTCTGCTCAGCCCTGTCAAGGCCTCTCACCTGGAGTGATGTCTCCAGTTCCGGGCTCCTCAGAACAAGGTAGACACTCCTGGAGTGAGTCCAGTGGAGGAAAAAAAGATGTGTAAGGGAGATTACTGGAGAATGTCTTTAATGAGGAAAGGCTGAGGGAGCTGGGCCTGTTCAGCCTCAGAGAGAGAAAACTGAGAGGGGACCTCATCAATATCTGTTGGTGTCTGTAGGGAGGTGTCAGAGGATGGACCAGGCTCTGCTCAGTGGTGCTCAGCAATAGGACAAGAGGCAATGGGCAGAAACTGATGCCCAGGAAGTTCCACCTGAAAATGAGGAAGAATTTCTTTATTGTGCAGTGACCAAGCACTGGCACATATTGCCCAGTGAGGATGTGGAGCCTCCTCACTGGAGTTATCCAAGAACTGTCTGGATATGATCCTGTGCCATGTGCTCTGGTTTGACCGTGCTTGAGCAGAGAGGTTGGACCAGGCAGCCAATCTGTCCGCTTCCAACCTGACACAGTCTGTGATTCTACGATTCTGTGACACCTACTGAATGAAGACTGCTCCTTCAGCACCTAGCTATAAATTTTCCCAGCTGTTGTCTCCTTTGCTGTTTGTCAGAAAATGTGACATGTCTTAATTGAATGCATCCATGGGCTCTCTGGATGCAGATCATCCCTGATAATCATACAGTGTTACATTTATTAAAACGGGAATAACCTCACTGTTACATTTGGGTTTGTAGTTAAGCAAAAGTAATACTAAAGTTGATTCATGATAGCAGAACCTGCACCTGAAAAGATATTCCAAAAGTAAAGAGCCAGTCAGTCAGTCATTTTTTCAGTCTTGGGTTAAAGCCAAGGTACCCATCTGCTGGTCTGACAGGGAGTCATGTGGGTTATGCTACATTCCAGGACCTAAGGTCTGTGATGTTGCCCAGACTGTGCCACAGCTTGTCAAGAATGCAGACTTCTATCCACTGCTACTCTTTCATGGGGCATGAATGGCATCACAAGCCAAAACCTAGGTAGAATCAAGGAAGAATATAAAGACCTGGAGCTGCAACTGAAAAATGGTGCCCAAATTACCTTTTCTTCCACTTTACCAGTTAGAGGAAAGGATGCAGCCAGAAGGAGATGTATAATGGAAATCAATATCTGACTTCATGAACACTGTCAAGACTATTTTGATTTTGATGACAAGAGGGACATTCTTTGATGACTCTTGCCTTTTAGGGAGGAATGGGATCCACCTGCCTAGAAGAGACAGGGAATCTTTGGCAGCAGGCAGGCTAGTTTTGTGAGGTGAACTTTAAAATGAAGGAGTAGGGGGCCGGTGCCCAAAGTGACAGTGTCACACCATTGCGTCCAACTTGGAATGAGCCAGGCCAACCAGAGGAGCAACAAAATTCCTTACCTGCCTCCCCATATGAGAATCAGAATGCCAGGCACCCCAAGTGTGTGTATAGCTGTGGTGGATCCTCTTGCATCCCGCCTGGCAAACCTTCATGCTTTATTATCTCTTTGAAATACCTTTATACCATCTCATGCAGCATGGGGGATGAATAGCAAGAATTGGAGATCTATGTGTAGTAGCACAACTGTGATCTTGTTACAATTACAGAGACATGGCATGATAGCTCACATGGAATCCTGGAATGATGCCACAGATGGCAACGTGATAACAATAATGTCATGGGTTTGGTCCCTATATGAACCATTCACTTAAGAGTTGGACTCAATTATCCTTGTGGGTCCCTTTTAACTCAGAATATTCTGTGATTCTGTAATTCTGTGAGGTGGTTGATTTGCTCTCTATGTGAGAGAGAAACTGGAATATATTGAAGTCTAGGGGAGGATGGATAATTAGTTGAGAGTTTATGGATAAGGATTAAGGGGCAAGCTAGCATGGGTGAAATTGTGTGTTTATTACAGGCCACCTGATCAGGAAAAGGAAGTGGATAAGGTCTTCCACAAACAGCTGGGAATAGCCAAGATCACAGGCCTCGGACTCATGGGAGATTCCAACCACCTGATATCTGCAGGGCACACACAGTCCAGAAGGCTCCTGCAGACCATCAATAATAACCTTTTGTCACATCTCCTTTTTGGTGGAGGACCCAATGAGGAGAGGAAAAACATTTTTACTCCAAGGGTGGCAGAGTGCTCAAACGGGCTGCCCAGAGAGGTTGTGGGGTCTCCTTCTCTGCAGACACCCAAAACTGTCCGTGATGTGATCCTGTGCAAGCTGCTTGATCAGAGGGGCTGGGCTAATGATCTCTAGAGGTCCCTTCTAACCCCAACCATTCTAACCCCAACAACTGCCTCATTAATCTAAGTATAGAAAGATCTAGGGACGTGGTCTTCCTTTAAAAAAAAAAACAACACAATATTGCAGTTCACTCATTTTTTCAATTGGCTTCAGATATTTAGTGATAAAGATTATCCAGATGGAAGTCAATAATTGTTTCTATGACAACTGGGCCAGACAAGTAATTTATTTTCTTAGAGCTCTAGTAATGCCAAATTCAAGAATGTTGAAAACCCCTTGTTCCAATAAAGTAAGATTTTATGGCTTTGAGTATAC
Organism: Hippolais icterina; assembly: GCA_013400075.1. Taxonomy (NCBI): domain Eukaryota; kingdom Metazoa; phylum Chordata; class Aves; order Passeriformes; family Sylviidae; genus Hippolais; species Hippolais icterina. The sequence continues at coordinate 43,367 of VWYN01012400.1, forward strand.
ACAAAAAATAGATTTATGAATTGTGTTTCTGGCCTGTTTTGCTACTTTTTGCCATTTTTAGGATTTTTTTTTCCCTTAAATACTACATAACCATACTACTACAAGCATAGAGATTGTCTGCTTTCTGCCTTAAGCAAATCTCTTTCATTTAGGTTGTCTATTTTCTGTTGCTTCATTTTGACATTTCCATTCATGTACTAGCAACTGTTACTTCTATTCAATTTTCCTTGCACATGGTTCAAACCTCTTGTTACGTATTTGTGGAGCTATTTATTGCTTAGTAAAACTCTACTCCTTTTGATTTCACTATGAAACATCACTGATTATTAATTCTGTATTTTGAAATTCTCACAGTTTGGATTCTATGATTGGTACTCATTGCAGGAGTGCTGCTTAAACCACAGCATTGAAGCTTTTTAATGCTGCTCAGCTCTGTCTGTGTATCCTATATCAAAATTTAAATTATGGATACCTGAAGAATACAGCCTTGCTAACACTTGCATAACATGCTTTCTTCTATAAAGCAACATTTTCTGAGTAAGGAGAAGGGTCATTTAACACTAGAAGGGTAAATTGGAGTGCTGAGAAGAGTCACTATTGGTTATAAAGAAGAACATGGAAAGAGCATATACAAGATATTGAATTTACTTCACTTAAAAGAAAAATCTCAATTGAAGTTAGAGAATCAAACATAATCTTATTCATAAAAACATCTTTTAACTTATTCATTCCAGATCCCTCTTGAGGAGAAATAAAGTGATCCTATTGTATTTCCAACATTTCTTTTTTAGGTAAGAGAATACTTAGTCCATGGAGGGTCCTATGCTTATGAATTGTTGGACAAAGAAAACAGACTTGTGTTAGTTGACTGTAAGATGAAACTCTTCTTCTTTAAGTTTCTGGGGAAAAAAAATCTGTTACCAAAATCCTCAGAAAATATAAGAAAAAATAAAATGCCTCTAAAAGGTATATTCTGTGTTGTACACTCACAAAAAAAATCTGTTATCTGAATTTTGCAATGCTGTGACCTTGAAAATGAAACCTGCTGCAAAACCAAGAGGATGACACAATTAAAATTCAGTAGATTGATCAATTGTTAGGAACAGTCAATTTTTAATAGGATTTGAGCATAACAAGCTTATATGTAGAAATATTTAGTCACCTTTAGCAAAGATTTTATTCAGTGAAAGGAAAAGTCATTATTGTCTCCAAAATACAAAAAGAACTACCTTAATCAATTAGAAATAAATAGCTCCTTCACAAAGTTTCTGAAAAAATTCTTCTTGTATCCACACATGACTAACTAATTTTTAAAACTCAGATTGTTTTATTCACAGCCCTTCTACAGGAAGATGCTGAAATCTGAATCACAGACAGAGAAGCTTTTACCTACTTGCTTTGCCTATTGTTTTTCTTGGTGACATCAGTGATAATATTGTGCTGTAAAATGGAAAAAATCTTTCTGAATAGACTGCAGAACTAGCAGTGGTGAAAAGAGAAGTTTCATCTTCACCAACTTCAGGCAACTACGACTTAAGGAGCCAACATTATTTCCCCATCTCCTGATTTGTTGAAGGTGTACAGGTTTCTCCTAATAAGACTAATAAGACAAAGACCTTTTTTTAGTTGGTATGTTACTATTCAGTTATTTAGTTAGTATGTTACATCTTACGAGAGAAAAGAAGTTCTCTCTTATTCTTTGACACTTAGATTTAAGAGCAAAGATTCAAAGGAAAACCACTGCGTTTTTGCAGTAAGAGTTTTTTGTTTCTTCCGCATTTCTTGTTTAGCTTTGAAGGCCAACAAAAGGGAAATCTGTTACCCTTTCCCCAGACAGAGAAGGTCACTTTTGAAACCCTGACATTATGAAAAATTGTTTTAATCCAGAAATTTTGTTTCTGTAAAGCACAGTTTGGAGAACTGAAAGCAGCATCTGTCTGTTGACATACCATGTAGGAAGGGAAAACAAGTAACAATTTCACGTAGCACAATTGTTCAATGCTCATCCAAAGCATTGCAAAAGTTGTGCTTCAGACTCACAGCCAAACATGAAAAGCTGATATTTAATAGCTCAATACAAAAATCTTTTCAAGTATTTCACTCCAAGCCCCTGTACATGTGTTAATACAGAGAGCTTGTCAAATTAAATAGGGAAGATCAGAACAAAATTTCCTTATCCTAAAACATGCAATACTCACTGAAGTTTCATGTGATGCAATATGCCTGAAACAACCTTAATTCCATTTATCCAGTCTATGTCTACTAGAAGAGAAGCCTAAACAACTATGACAAAGGTATCAGCACTAGTGATACAGTAAATAGAAAGAGATTAATCCCTTTTTAAATGCAATATGGTAAATAATTTCTGGGATTTGTTTCTAAACTGTGAATGCAATAATAATAATAATAGCAAAAAAATCAATATAAATTAGAAGTATTAGTAAGGGTAAATAGCTATTAAATCAGGTTATCCAACCATTTTGCTAGAACAGAACTCTTTATAGTTGCTTGAGGTTTATAGTTGTTTGATATTTTATTTTATTTTTTAATTTTTTTTTAATTATACCAGTGGTGCTTTTATATCATCACTTGAGATTTTAGCTCAGAATTTAATAACCTCCTTGTTATGGTTCGTGGTGGATGTTATGATGGGTGAAAATGACAGACTATAGTTCTAGTCTGTAATAAACTGAATCTTATGCATACTCATGGATATCACATTGATTTTCATCATCTGCACCTTAGTTCTTCCTTTGTCTCCACGTTTGATGGGTTTGATGGGGTTGTTGTGGGTTGGGGTTTGTTTGTTTGCCTTTCTTCTTTCTTTGCTGTGCCCTTAAAAAGTTACAGAAAAACAGATATTAAACAGATACTATTTAAACAAGAATCAGTTAATTGAAATTTTACCACAGAGTGACTGATGATTTTGGGGTTTTTTGCTGTTTTTTTGTTTGTTTGTTTTCTGCTGTGAAATATATTAATTAATAACCTAATTCATAAATTTGCATAAGTGTGCTTCCACATCTTCAAGGAAATAAAATTAAAAGCAGAATGTACAGAGAAATACCTGAATGCAGGTTTGGTTTGTTTTTTTTTTCCCTTTCACTGTTATTTTGGCTATATTTCTTCAGTCTTACAAAAAATGTTACATCTCAATAAACATATTTAGGGTTTGTGAGTTATTACCAAAACAGGGAAGGACGAGTGAGTGGTGACAGCATCCAAAATAATGAAATCACAGGTGATTTACAGGATTAGTGCAAATAACTATAACATTTGCAGGTGTAGCATATCCAGCTATCTGAGACAGCTACTATGTGCTCATGAGCTGCAGTGGTGGGGTGACCTTGCCCAGCAGACAGACACCTACCTACCTACCTATCCACCCGCCCACTCCCCCTTCTCAGTATGACAGGACAATATAGGAGGGAAAAGCTCATGGGGTAAGATATAGATAGGAAGTTCACTTATCTGTTACCATCACAGGTAAAGCAGATTTGACTTGGGGAAACTCAAGTGTGTGGTTTTGGGAGCCACAATACAAGAAAGACATAAAGCTGATAGACAGTGTCCAAAGGGGGGCTCTGAAGATGGTGTAGGGTCTGGAGGGGAAGCTATAGGAGAAGCAGCTGAGGTCACTTGGTCTGCTCAATCTCAAGAAAAGGAGATTGAGGGCAGACCTCATTGTGCTCTTTAACATCCTCATGGTGGGAAGCAGAGGGAAACCGATCTCTTCTCTCTCCTGACCAGTGACAGAACCCAAGGGAATGGCCAGAAGCTGACTCAGAGGAGGTTTAGGTTGGATATCAGGAAAAGGTTCTTCATCCAGAGGGTGGTTGGGCCCTGGAACAGGCTCCCCAGGGAGGTGGTCACAGCACCAAGCCTGACAGAGTTCAAGCATTAAGACAATGCTCTCAAAGCATGTGGTGGGATTTTCAGGGTGTATTGTACAGGGGCAGAAGTAAGACTTTGATGATTTCTGTGAGTCCCTTCCAACTCAGGATATTCTATGATCATCTGACATCAGGGACAGCTGTTCCTGCCAGGGTCTCCAAGCCCCCACATCCCACCATCCTAAGGACAATCAGCTCAAGTTGCTCATTTCCTACACAGTCATCATCTCCTCAGTGCCATTCCCGGGCTCTGTGTGTTGTACACTGTTCCCTGGCTGTAGAGCTGTGCAAGGGCTCTAGGATATGACCAACACCTGCAGGACAGGCAGAAGGTCTCAAAAAAAACCCCAAAAACCGAAACACCCCAAATTTGTGTTCTTTGTCAACTGGGACCCAGGAGGTGCTGGGCTGAGAGGGAGTAAGGGTGTCTCACTGACGCTGCTTTTAAAGCAGACTTTCATGATGTATTCAATATCAGCTTAATAATTTCAGACGCTCAAATAAAATAATAATTTCCTAATGAGAAAGGGATGGTGATAAAGAGAATCTGCTGGTTTGAGTGGGTTCGGGAGCGAGTTTTGTATGCTATTCTTTTGTGTAAGAAAGGAGTTTCAAGCTTCCAGGAACATTTTGCGCCTCCATCTTTATTCCCATGTGGATTTTAAACCTCAAATGCAGATTAAATAGTACCTTTGACATAAAATAAGCTCCTATCAGTTCCATGTGACTGCAAGCATAGGTTTAGGACATCTATTTCTGTCACTATGTAATACTAAGTATTCTGTGAAGTTTCACTGATCTTGTCCAGTTTGTTCTTTAAGCCCTCTATGCCCATTCCTCCTCTCCAGTTGTGTCTTTTCGTGTGTCATTTCTGAAACCACTGATGGCCAGTACTGCACTCCACAGCAGGCTGGAATCAAACTGCAGCCTGGGAGTGCTGCATAAAGAAGAAATATTTTGCATTTTTTATTTCCTATGTAAATTTGAGCTCTTTGGGCAAAATAGTCCTTTGAGACACCCTGAGGTTTCTTCTAGGGCTTCCTTGGACACCTCTCATCTGACCAGCAGTCTGGTCTCTGATCTCAAAAGAATCGACAGAACCATCTTTTTTCAGCTTGAAAACCAGTCTGTCTAACCACCATGGCCCATTACTACATGTCACATTTTCTATAGCCTGTTGCATTGAGATTTCTTAGCCGTAATTCCTTTCTAATAGTCTCTTTCTTGCTTTGACACTTGTCTTCATTGGTTTCTGTTTACTTCATTGATCTTTCAGAAATTTATTTTTATCTTTTGTGTTTGTAGAATATTTTAGTTTGGAAAAACTTTCAAAATGTAATTTAATAACTTTTTGTTTTTTATCAGATCAAATAAACTTCATTTTATCCAAAACAGGACTGCCTAATGTGACTAATAATATCTGCTGAGACACTCTGAGGACTTACATTACTTGCTAGCACACGCTGTAAGGATCATGTTCTACACTCACATCCAGTTTGTGAAGATGTTCTTGATCCCCCTTGAAATGTTCATCTTCTATTACACTGCATCAGATCACTTCAAATTATCTGTGCCAGTGATGAGATGTGCTATATTAGCAAAGAGGCAATAAGTACTTTCTGCTAATATTAATTTTTTCATCAGGCAGATTGGTTTGGAATAGATTGGAATCTTTATTTCCAAGTAGCTTACTGCGTACAGCTTGCTGTAGAACTTTTCAATTCAAACAAGATGCAATATAAAAATGAAATGTCATAAATAAAATATCAGTAGTGGAGAACACCAGAAGAAAATTTCCCCTCTCTATCTACACAGCTGTCTTCTATTCAGAGAGAAAGGGGAGGAGAGACAGAACATGAAAGTAGAATGCGTTTTGAAATAAATACTTCTGTTTACTGCAAATACCATTAATATTAACTGAAAAATGCTGTGGTCTCTGTTTTATTTTATTTTATTTCACCTACTTGTGATTCTAAGAGAATTCTATGCTAGCTAATTGTTTAATTAAATCTCAGCCTAATTTTATAAATGTAAATATTTTCAGTTTTTGCTTAAATACATCAAATTTCAAGCAATAGATGCACTCAGGGTCACAATCTACTCAGAGTTATTCAGTAAATGCAAAATAAATTACATTTTTATCCTGAGACTTTTCTTTGTTACATTATTTTTTGAATTTTACTCAGAATGGCACTTAAACTATTCTTACAGCCCTTTGAGAGGTAGGTATTCTCACCAGAAGCCTTCTTACACCTTCTTGATATGCACAAAGCTACCAGTTGTACTTTGGAGAGCCTCCACAACCATCAGAAGCCTTCATGCTATATCATTCCCATATTCTCCCCAAACAAACTTGCTATGTAGCTACAGAGATTACCTGCTCAAATGATATTCCTGTCAGAAGCTGTAATATCGGTTTAAACATATTTCTCCAGCAGGTCAAAATTTTTGCTAAAGAATTAGAAGGTAAATGCATGCTCAGTGTGATACACATATATATGGGTATTAACCCATTTGGAGGAAACTCGCAAATTTGAATTTCCAAGATTTCTGCCATGTATGGTAAGTCTAGCAACTCTAAGCTACTCTTGGTCATTTGCAGCTTTCTATCATGTAGGGAAATCAAGATTGTCTCATTTTATGTTTTGATGTTGATATTCATCTTCTCAGAAATAAAGGCCATGACATCCTTTCTTGTTTCTTAAAAAAACACCAAACAAACAGACAAAAAACCCCAAACCCTAACCTATCAAACAAAACCTCCCTGAAAAACTGAAACAACCTTACCTGATGTGACAAAAACCTCTTCACCTACTTTGCAAAGTCTAGGTTAAAACACCTTTTACCAAAGGCTTCTTTATTACCCTCTGAGCACAATTCCATAAATCACACCATTTTCCAGAAATGTGTCTGGAGAAAATGAGACAGGTGTCTGGAAGCATTTCTTCCTACCAAGCACAGAAAACAACATTAACATTCTATTTAGTGCACACATTATTCCATGTAATCAACAAGATGATTTGAATGTTGGCTCCAAAAAGCAAAAGGCTGGATAGAAAAATACATTTACATTGAGAAACCAGTGTTTTGGCCCTTATTTGTGTGAAAAGACTTTAAAATACTTTGCATCTCTTGGGAAAAAATACTGGATTTTTCTATTCATTCTCCCAAGGTATTCTTAGGTAAGTGGTCATATTTTCTTTTCATGCATATGTAATCAATGTTTTGAGCATCATGTCTCTCTAGGAGTTCTATTAAAAGTGGTTTCCTAATGGTGGAATTCATTCTTAAGGAAGGAAAAGCCCAATCATGCCCTTTGAAACATTGCAGTAAAATAAGATTAATTCTGCTGAAATCTATGCTGATATTCTATAATCAACTTATGTAAACAGAATATTGTTGAACAAAATTAATCTGAAATCCATCTATACCATGTGCTCATATACTTGTATGCCTGTATTATAGGTGCTTTTATATTACTACATTAGAATAGAGAGAAAGGGAAAGTAGCAAAAAAATGTTAAGAACAAAAGTGCTTAAGTTGTGAATCAAGAAGGACCATGTTTCAGACACAAATTTCACACCTTCAGTAGAGCTGGGAGAGCAGCCAGTGGCTGAAAGCAGAACTCCTGCCCAGTGACCATAATTCAGCTCATGATAATTTCCTTTACCCAAATACCAAAGGGTTGTTAGCAAAATGGCTTAATTTTTTAGACAAGCAAATAAAACAATTATGGTGAAAAGTAACTAAAAAGAGAAAGGTTGAAAGCATTTTTTTTTGGTTGCTATTTAGATTTTATAATCAGGGCTTGTGATTATTAGTCTGAAAATCCATCTGATGGTAGAGATTGGCATCAAAGGGCTTGAGGAAAAGTGGTGAAAGAACACAGGCCTATTTTCAGTAAAATTGGAACACCTAACAGGGTCCTACTTCTTTAGTGGATTGGTTTTATGAGTCCAGAAGCTGGGAAAAAAAAAACAAAAAAACATACCAAACCAAACACTGTTTTTTACAATACGTGTTGGTTTTTGCAGCTTGTTTCAAATACTTTGATATATCTATATTTTTACTACACAAAGGGTGAGGAAAAATAAGTCATCATGCAACCTGAGTCTCATTTGCTAAACCTGCCACAAAACACTGATCTGTATTTGCTACCTGTGCCAATGAGAAAGTACAAAGAGGAGAGAATAGGCTTTATTTCTAACCTTGTCATATATCCATAACAGTCTTTCAACATCATTTTGTTTTCAGGTCTTAGAACTTCTTTTCCCACTACATTGAAACTAAAAATCCAAATCAGCCAAAGAAATGTTTTCTTCAGCCATTTTTCTTTAACCATAAACTTTGAGAGGTTTGAACATTATATTCAAGTACAATGCTGATCTTGCCTTTTAGAGTTATTTATTACAGCAGAATGTTCTTTTACTTGGCTTTTCTGTGCAGATTTCTGCCTTCTGCTGAAGGTACTTTTTATATAATGAGCTCAGACTCAATCAGGATCTTGTGAATAGTCTAAGGAACATTTTATTTGGTGTGTTGACATTTCACATTTTCTTTATTACCCTTTGTGAAATCCCTTTATCACAACAGTGAAACCTCATTTGGATGTTAAAGTGTTCTTTTTTCTTTCAATAATTTTTATGTTGAAGAGACAATGCCTTCTGTTTCTAGGCAGGTTGCTTATTTTTTGAGATGGCACGACATGAACCATTAATTATATCTATATTTACAGCACTCTGAAATGGTCTCCAAGACCTTTGTGTAGCCCTGTGTTCATATGTCACCACAATATAAATCTTTCAAATAGATGACTGCCAACAGACATTTATCTAACCCATTTTTAAAAACCTCTTAGTGAAGCATATTCCATAAATTCCATTCCTATATTTCATCTCTTAGAGTAAAAAAAAAAATCTAATAAGTATTGCGTCTCTTGCTAAAATAGTGATCTAAATAGGGGACTTACAGAAAGGCTGGAGAGGGACTTTTCACAAGGGCAGGTAGTGATAGGACAAGTAGGAGTGGTCTTAAACTGAAGGTGGGGAGGTTTAGACTGAATATCAGGATGGAATTCTTTACTGTGAGGCTGATGAGGCACTGGCACAGGTTACCCAAGAAATTGTGGATGCCCCATCTCTGGAAGTGTTCAAAGCCAGGCTGGATGGGGCTTTGAGACACCAAGTCTAGTGGAAGGTGTCCCTGCGCATGGCAATGGGGTTGGAACGAGACGATTTTTAAGGTCCCTTCAACCCAAACCATTCTATGATTCTATGATTCTATGATTCTATGATTCTATGATTCTATGATTCTGTGATTCTATGATTCTATGAAATATTTGTTGTCCTCCTCTCCTAAATACATAGAATAATTTATCAGTGTCCTCCTCATAGTAAAAATTGGCAGATACTTCTGCTTCTTCAAGCCCCAGATTTCCTATGAACTTTTTAATTAAAGTGAAATATGTCATGTGGATGAAAGGCAGAAAGAAAGGGAGGTCAGCTCTGATTGCTAAAACTTGGAAAGGGTTTTGAAATAGAATGTTTTGATACGAAGTACTGTAGATATGTGTTGACATGAAAAATTCAAAGGTTAATAACAGAAAATGGTTCTTTGATTGACAGAGGAACTAAGGAAAAAATGGAAACATTAACTTTATTCACAGTCACTCATCCAAGCTAAAGCTGTGTCAGATTTCCAAATCTTTACCCATTTGAGGAGACACAATTCTGGTTATATTTTTGTATTTGGAAGTATGTAATAGAAATCTAGTGGGTTAAAACTGCTGAAAATATATGAGTGATTAAGAAAGAGAATATTCTGGCTGTCATAGCAGAAATCATGTACAGGACATAAAACTGAAATCTAAGTGGATCAAACTCTTTGAGAGAAGCTGGTGAAGTTCTCCAGAAAATAGGGCTTGAAATTATTAAAATCATTGAAATGTCACTCACTGAGGGCTTTTGGAAAAAGAAGTCTGTCCATCCAATCCTTGGAATACACTGAGAAATCCTTTATTTGGTCAGGTTTTTGTTGTTTTGGTTTGTTTTGTTTGTTTGGTTGGTTTATTTGTTTTGAGTAGGGAAATTTAGAATAGCAGATGCCTAGAGATTTTATGAGATCTTTTTTCTAATAAAGAAGGAATAATGATTGGAGAATGAAATATTTAGTACAGCCAGCGAAAGTACAGGTTTTGCAACCCTGAAACTATAAAGAAAGAACAATAAAAAGAGATAAAACAGTAGAGTGCAAGACAGTGCACCTCAATCCAGTCACAGAATTGACAAATTAGGGCTTATGGGAGGCCAATGCAGACAGAAAATGTTAAAGAGAACTGGCTGTTCCTTAAAAGAGATATATTAAGGAGGATAATCAGGGTTGGGCAATCTACTTCGGGAAGTTGCACAGAACTCAAAGAAGGAAAATCAAAGGAATTATCAGAGATTCTAAAAAAGCCTGCAAGAGAGGAGAAAGAAAGTGGGGTTTAACCTAAAAAAGGGGGGCTAAGGAAAAATGCAATATTAAACAAAAAAAATGGAGAGCTGCAATAAACCTCTTGGGAAAAGTGTTATCCTTATTAATTTAACCTTTAAGAAGCAAAAGGATAGATACAGTCTGCCTTAGGCAAAGAAAGGTGGGTGCTCTCAGCTCTGCAGTTCTGCATCACTTCTCCTTTTCCTGGAAAAACAGACCCAGGTCTGTTAACCTTCCCTCAAAAAACATACCTCTCTTTCCTTTCCTTTTCTCCACTGAGATTTCCCAGTACTACAACTGGGACCTCATAAACTGTCCTAGGTTAAAGTGTAAGTTGTGCCCGAAGTATGTATTTTATCACCATCTTCATGAGCTGTTGAAACCAGGTGGGGGAGTGTTTCTCTCATCTTCTTTTAATGGGCCCATCAGTGCCTTG
>VWYN01012402.1:0-30357 GCA_013400075.1 Hippolais icterina
CACAGACTGTGGGCACAGCTCACGGTGTAACCCAGGGCACTCCCCTCCCCACGGGAGCTCCGCCCTGGCAGCGGGTCAGAGGCGCTGCCCACCCAGCTCTTCTGGGGGAGCCCTTTCCCACGGCTGGGCACCACCGCCCCCCTGCCACTGCAGTCACCCCCATCACAGTTTGGGCTGGAGAAATGCAGAGTGAGGACTGACACAGGCTGAGCTGCAGCAGCAGCAGCAGCGGTGCCAGCCTGCTCTCAGTGCCTCCTTCCAGCTGCGCCTCCCGAGGGAAGGGCAGGGAGCACAGGGCACCGCTGGGATGGCTCGGGGGGATTCCCACTTGCAGGGCTCATTTCTCACCTGTGATCCCCCAGCCGCTTCAGAGCTGTAAGAATTTGGCCTATGGAGATGTGTGCCTACAGAGAGATTCTCACCTTTGTTATCCATTTCAATATTTGGTTTTAGGTGCCCATTTTGTAGATGTAGATGAAAGTGTCCTTTCCATCTCTGTGCCAGATACACGTGGGCACAAGGCATTAAAAAAAGAGAAACAAACCCAACCCCCTGAAACTGCACTCTTTTCCCAATTCTTCTTCTGAGTTTGGGTGCTGACTGCCCAAATCCTAAATTCCTGTCCCAAGAAACATCTCCAGCTATTTATAAAGGTCCCTTTGGGTGCACTGACCATCCACTGGTGCCGCAACACCAGTGCCAGTCTAATAGAAAAAAAGGAAGAGGAAACACAAACTCTTCCCACTTTATCCCAGGACAATCTCCCACTGGAATCATCCAACAGGGGTGACCACACAGGCGTGGGGAAAGCTGCCAGGCAAAGCCACACAATGCCAAAGTCCTCAGCCTTCACTCCCTTGGTTTACCATGATGTCACCAGAACCCACGGCCGTGTATTTATCTAACAGGAATAAATGATTTGGAACCACAAGCTGCAGAATTATAAATATGTCTGGAGAGGTGACACCCTAACAAATGAGATGAGAGCAGAGCTCCAGTGACTCCTGTGGCCATCACAATCCCTGGATGGGTGCAGAACCTTGGATACAATTCCACAGCTTTTGTTGAGGGTGATGATGTGGTTTAAAACTTTTTTTTTAAATTTAAATAAAGAATAAAAGGCACTAGGTCTGATTTCTCTCCATCACACCCACCCTGGGATTGCTCAGCTCCCAATTTTATTTACTTTTTTCTCTGTATTTCAGAAGTATCAAGTCTTACCCTAAGATTATACTCTCAAAAGAAAGGAATAACAATTTAAATTAATTAAGTAAACTTTTTCTGCATGAAAACCATAAAAGGATATGAGCAAATGATTTGGTTTGTACCTAAACAGTTTCTGAAGAGTGTCAAAGAATGAGGAAAAGGGAAAGAAATCAGATTTTGTGTTAATTCAGGATTTTAGTTTGAACCTGGCTTGAAGGGATGCTGAGCATCTCCAGGTTCCATTAATCTGGGGGAAACACTGGAGGGTTCAGGATTGCAAGCCACCCTTAAAAAAGTAAGGAAAGAAGGAAAAAATTCCCAGAAAGCCCAAATCTTTAGCATAGATGCCAAAGCACAACTAGAAGAAAAAACCAGTGAAATCCAGGGTTGGAAATCACTTTAATCCCTGCAAATTTTATGTTTGCATCCAAAGTCACTGAGGCATGTGGCTAATGCTGAGCTCTTGTGTGCTACTGCCAGAAGGTCTCAGAGCAGCACAAAAATCCACATTTCATCAGAGCTCAGCAGGGATGCCAAAACTTGTTCATCTTCCTTGGAAATCCTGATCTGAAGTTGGAGAAGTGGCTCGGGAAGGCAGAGCTTCTCCTGCTGTAAACAGCAACATTCCCAGGGGAAAACAAATTCCACCTCTGTCCCTCAAAGCTGGAGAGAGGCTGGTGTGGGAGGTGGGAATTGGCCCTCTGGGTACAGCCCAGGGCTGAAATCCCCTGCCCTGAACACAGCTGGGTCCACATCCATACAGGAAAGTGAAGTTACTGACAACAGCTTTCCTTTTCTTACGAGGTTCTGGGTTGGTTTTTGGTTTTTTTGGTTGGTTTTTTTTTTCACTCCAAAGAGCCAGTTCTGCAAGCCACATGCTGGCCTGAGTCTTGGGAGGCCAAAGCTGTATTTCCTTCCCCCCAAACAGATTTCCTATAGGAGACAGGAGTGTCCTACAGCACCTCTGTCCAGGTAAGGAGCTCTGGCACCAGGCAAGCAGGGATTAGAGCCGCACACTTTAGAGACCCAGCGCTTTCCAGGCATGAAAACCTGGGAATCTACAGCTGAAACATTGCAGGGGTTTTCTATTCCTGCAGCCTGACAGCACCAAACCTCACCTCAAACCTCAGCAAGGGTGGCTTTGTTGTTTGTTTTCCAGACCCCCGAGCCCATCATTGCTTTTGATGCAAGCCAAAGGTTCAAACCCCTCCAGAAGTGAGCAAAGCTTTGCTCCGAGATGCAAGCTCCGAGGCTGGGGTTTTAATGGTGTATTTACTGATGAGGTGAAATATGAATCTGGTTTTGACTTTAAAAAGCCAATTGTATTTTGGGGGCGGAGGGAGGGGGGAAGGGGTGCTCTGACCTGACCCGCTAATCTCTTTTTCTTCCTTTAAAGTTGTCTTCTAAATCTGAACATTAAAGGTGATTAGATACCTAAGGGACTTCCCATGTCATTAGTTAATACTTTAGAGCTTGTTTTGGTTCCAGCTAGCAGTAATGCAGAGCCCTTTTGATAATACATCACCCTGCTCAAATATGCCTGCACAGTCTCCAGATGAAATACCCCACCCGTGTCTGCCTCTGCCCCGCTCGCAGATTGGAGGGGTCGGAGACGAGTTTAATTTAAAGATGAGCCGCCCCTGGGCTGCCAAAGGAAATGGCGTGTCAGCTACGTCAAAAATAGATACTGTTGTGCAGATATATGGGGGGAGAGATGGACGCTGCCAGTGCTATCAATTACCTGGATTGCCTTTAAATGTCAAAGCAAATCCTTACCCATTCCTTCTCCAAAACCTAAATCACTGAGAGAGACAAGGTCAACCCGAGCAGGCTGGAATGCTGGGAGAGGGAAGCATGGGCGCAGCGCTGCGTGCGTGAGGGGATAATTTGTGTGCACACACGGGCTGGGGAGCACTGAGAGCCAGGCAGCTCGGGGGGTTCACATTCTGGGTTTTCAGGTGTCGTCAAAAGCATCCGTCCCCAGAAGAAAAATCCTTTCCAATTCAGCACAAGTGGCCTCCTGAGCTAAACGTATCAAAACCTCTCCTGCTGCTCCTATTTCTGCATTGTTAAAGGGTTTTTTTCCCCCTGTGGGGATATAGGTGCCTTTGACAGATTGAAAAGCAGCCCCACAAATGTGAAGTGTTTTGGGGAAGGCCAGAGCAGGCTCTCTCTGTGATTCCTTTCCCCTCTTGCTGCTGAGCAAATAGTGCAGTGTAACATATGTGCACCTACAAATCTGCATCCTGCAGGGCAGCCCTCCCGGGGAACAGCACGAATCCATCCCTTGGGAAGGGCCCCAGCCCTTTTGGGAACAGGATATGGGGAAATTGAGGACTGGGGGGAAAGGGGAAATTGTCAAATCCTACAGGTGGGTAAATAAAAGGAGACACGGTTTATTACAATAGAGAGGCAAAACATAAGGTTTGAGCTCGGTCTCTTAAGAAATGAGGTTTCTGCAGTCACTCTGCACGTGGGATACATATATAAAATATAAATAAAACAAACATACTCATCTCCCCCGTCTCCAATAACTTCCAAATTTGTTGGCCAATTCCAGCCCAGCTTGGTGGAAGGGGCAGAGGTCTTACAGTTCCTACAAGTTTTATGAAAATAGGGCCCTCTCCCGTGCCCTGAGACCTATTAATGCCCCACACTGAACGAAATTGTTGAGCTCACGTTGCAGCTTATTAGGAATATTATTAGACACTGGAGAATCCACAGGGGAGGGAGGAATATTAAGCAAGCCCCAACGGCAGGAAAAGCTTCAGTTGGAGTTTGCACCTCCTCAGACACCAGAGGATCCAACCACAAGACACCGACTGCTCAAACCCCCGTTTCACTGCATCCCCTGCTAAGAGCCACTTCTTTTACATAAAGATATTTTGTGTATTCCCAGCCCAGCCTCCTGTACCTGAGCCAGCCAATTAGGCCAAGCTGTAATTTACAGCTCCCAGCTTCCCTCTCCTTCTTCCTAGGAGGGATTGGTGAGCAGAGCAGGGCACAGGGAGCAGGAATGTGCTGGCAGGGTACATTTATCACCTGCCTTGCCACCCGGGGCACTGATTCCTGGGCTCTTCTTCCTTCAACAGGATCATCTCCTCGAGATAACTCTGCACGCCAGGCCTGCATTAAGCTCTGATTCCAGCATCCAAGGGCCCAGTCGCTTCCCAGGCATGGGATGGAGGGTAAAAATGTAAAGAATTCCAGATAAACACATTTGGAAAGCCACTTAAAGCTACTGCACAGACGAAGGCGAGGAAGGCAGGGGAATATTTTTGCTGTGAACAGACAGAGAGGGACATCATTCATCTGCTGAAGCGTGTGAGCTGCTCTCCAGTTCCAGACATTGAGGTTTGGGGACTTTCAAACACCAGAGTAAGAAAAGGAGCCCTAAAAAGAGCAGGGAGGCCAGAGGGGAGGTGAAGGACATGGATCAGCTCTTGCCTGCCAGCTGTCACTGGTTTAATCCCAGTGGTTTGACAGATTTTGGGGAATACTCAGCACAGGTGGGAATGAGGCTCCCACAGCAGGGGCTGCACAGGGGAACAAGCACTTCTAGCACCACACAGCCAAGAATGTCCCAAGACAAGGACAATCCACCTGGAAGGTTGCCCTCCCTTCCCGAGGGGAGCTAAAATAGCTGCTAATAGCTAAAATACAGCCTGAGCCCCTCCCAATCCTACAAACCCGACTGCAGCATCACTGGGCATCCACACCTCTGCTCCTGATTGTCCCCTTTTCCCCATTCCCACAGCACCATGGACACAGCTCCCTCCTCCCAGGGCTCCCCTCCCATCCAGCCGGACTCCACTGGGAGGTTTGAGGGGGAAATAAGGGAATTCTGAGTTTCACTGCAGCTCTGCCAGCAGAGTCAGGCTGGTGGGGGTGGCTGTAGGGACAGGACAAGGAGCCAGCAGTGGCCTGAGGCACAGCCAAGAGAAGGCAAAGAGCTGCCCAGTTCTGCTCTGACAAAACCTCCCCTTTCCCTCAAGCGGGGAGTCAAAAGAGACAAAACCTCCCCTTTCCCTCAAGCGGGGAGTCAAAAGATTATTTGGGAAGCAGCAGCTCATTCCTGCATCAAACATCAGGCTGGGAGATTCCATGGGAGATGAGATACCCCGATCCCTGCAAGGCTGGGATCCCACCCTTCCTTTGCTCACCAGATTCCCCTGGCGAGCCTGGAGCAGCCCCAGCCCAGCAGCTTAGCCAAGTGCAGCAGGAGCTGGGCAAAGCCACCTGCCCTGAGCACCCTGGGCTCCGTTCCAGCCTCCAGAAACCATTCCTGGGGTCAGTGGGAAGTTCATCCGGGCCCTCAGGAGAGGGGAACTTACCCATCCAATTAACAGCTCAAACACTGCTGCCTCTCATCCCCGCAGCCTGGCAGGGCTGGTGGGGTCTCTGAGGATCACTGATGCCCAGCTGGAGCTGTGGTTATCAGCATGATCAACGCTGTGCTGGGAGGGAATGTCCAGTCCTGGAGGAGCAGCGAGTTCCCCGTTCCCTCCTCACACAGGAGCTCTCTGATCCTGTCCCTGTCCTGCATCTCCTCCCAGCCCCGGGCACAGACTCCCAGCGTGGCCTACACGCGTTTCAGGGCTCAGTCCTGCACTGGAGAAGTTGCAATTTCCCCAAGAATGCCTGGAATTTCCCCCTTTATGCAACACACGTTTGCAGGTTCCCGCTTTGATGAGGGAATATCTTCGTTTTGCAGGGGAGCATTCCCACACACGTGCTGTCTCTTTGAACAGCCCAAGGCACCACCCGAAACCCCAGGCAGATGAATTGCTCTTCCTCTTTTGCAGGGCCTCTAAAACCCTGAAATATTTTTTTTAAGTGTGCATGTTTTGATTTAAACCTCACAGCTCAGAGCAGGCTCTGTCTTCTCTTCAGTTGCTTATTTGCCACTTTGCAGGAACTGCTGGGTTTTGCCAGCTGGAAAAAAACCCACCCTTTTTATTGTTATTATTAAATTATCAAAGCTTCATCTTCTTTTGCAAGCAAAACTCCCATTTCTTGGTTTATTCCCAGAAATGGGTGTTGCTTGAATGTTACATTATTTGATAAATGACGATATGAAGAGGGAGACATTTCAGACTTGGAATTGGAGATCCGTGCTTTGGGAAAGAAGGATCCCTCTGGAGGTTATTTGTGCTTTCAGTTTTTAACAAATTGAGCAAATGAGGAAACTTCTCCAGCCTGATGCTGGATTTTTGCTGGAATAAACTCAGTGCTTTTAAAGATGACTAAAGGGGTGGTCAGCAAAGCAGTTTCTCTCCCAGGAAGAGCCTGTCCTGCAAGGATTGCCTTCCCTGGAGCTCTGCTGCTGATCTCCAGGAGTTTCTCCTGGAAGATTTTAAGGATCAATAACAGGAGATCTCTGTGTGCCAGGGCAGCCAGGGACAAACCCTCAGAACTGGGGGGAAAAGTGAGGAAGGGGAGAACTTCTGAGCACAGGGGCAAAGGAAGAATTTTAATTTTGAGCTGTTCCCAAATTTCCACTGACACTCAGCTGAAGGAGGAGGGTTTGCTCCTGCTTCAGGCNATATAGAATAAACGTATATCTTTATAATTTATAAATAAATACATAAATAATTACAAACTAATTATAACTATTTATAAATATAAACTTTACTATTAAATAATTATAATTAATGTAATTGTTAATTTTGCTATTATTATATTTATTATCCGGTTTGGCACTAAGCTGCTATTTCGCTTGAAGGGCTGCACAGTTTAATGCAGTTCTCAATGTACTTCATACTTGAAGGTCAAAAATATTCTCTCTCTGTCTACCTGCAAATTCTCATCGACATCCCTGCTCCACCCCCAGCTCACGGGCTCTTATTCCAAGACAAAAATCTTCTGCCAGATAAAATATTTCTTGAGACTTCCCATCTGCTGATCTCCAAGTGTGGCTCGGTGTTCAAACTGCATCGAGGTTTGCCTTGGCCTCAGCACAAATATCAGGCAGGGGATGAAGTGAGAGAACTTCCGAGGAACATTCCAGCCCATCGTGCCAGTTCAGCACACCAGCAACATCAGA
Organism: Hippolais icterina; assembly: GCA_013400075.1. NCBI lineage: Eukaryota > Metazoa > Chordata > Aves > Passeriformes > Sylviidae > Hippolais > Hippolais icterina. Next base: position 7,253 of record VWYN01012402.1, read on the forward strand.
AAGAGATCAGAAAACAGGATTCTCCCTCCAAAAGAGATGCCAGGCTGTTGATTTCATTTCCAACTGATTTCAGGTTGAAAGGAAAAAAATAAAAGTCAGATCTTGAGTTGTTTTGCAGAGTGAAAATTCGGAGACATTCCAAGATAGAATTATTTACTTTAATGTGCAGCCCAAAAATTGGCTGAGTCAGGATAATACCAAAGTGAAAGGGCAAAAGAATTTTAATTTTGAACTGTTCCTAAATTTGCACTGACACTCACTTGAAGGAGGAGGATTTGTTCCTGCAGCACCTTCTACCTCAGGCAAGNTAATTTTGAGCTGTTCCCAAATTTCCACTGACACTCAGCTGAAGGAGGAGGGTTTGCTCCTGCTTCAGGCAGCCGCATCCAAAGCTCAGCCTGCCAGCACGCTGCCCAGCCCAGCCTGGAGCTGCCACGGAAACCTCGCAGGTCGTTTCTCCCCTCGCAGCTCCTGAGCCTCAGCTGAGCCCCCGGGAGAGCCGAGGGCCCGCGCAGAGCGGGGTTAGGAGTCCGAGCACTGCCATCAGCAGGGGAAGCGGCAGAACTGCCGGCACCGGGCACGGGCTCTACACCCACCCCGCTCCGGGTTTTGCTATTAATTATATTCTGCTAGTAATAATTATAAAGTTATTATAGAAATAATTGTAAATATATATAANATTCCAAGACAAAAATCTTCTGCCAGATAAAATATTTCTTGAGACTTCCCATCTGCTGATCTCCAAGTGTGGCTCGGTGTTCAAACTGCATCGAGGTTTGCCTTGGCCTCAGCACAAATATCAGGCAGGGGATGAAGTGAGAGAACTTCCGAGGAACATTCCAGCCCATCGTGCCAGTTCAGCACACCAGCAACATCAGAAAGAGATCAGAAAACAGGATTCTCCCTCCAAAAGAGATGCCAGGCTGTTGATTTCATTTCCAACTGATTTCAGGTTGAAAGGAAAAAAATAAAAGTCAGATCTTGAGTTGTTTTGCAGAGTGAAAATTCGGAGACATTCCAAGATAGAATTATTTACTTTAATTTGCAGTCCAAAAATTGGCTGGGTCAGGATAAGACCAAAGTGAAAGGGCAAAAGAATTTTAATTTTGAACCGTCCCCAAATTTGCACTGACACTCATTTGAAGGAGGAGGATTTGTTCCTGCAGCACCTTCTACCTCAGGCAAGACAGTAATTCTTAGGGAAACCTCTCCCTGTCACCCTTTGGGACCAGGAAACCGAATATCCCCTGCTCAAAATAAATTCGGGGAAACGAGATAGAAACCGTAACCTCTCAACCAGGACAAAATCCAGCTTTGAAATTGTCTCCTCTGTGTGCCCGGTTTGCCTCAGTTCAGGGCCTTATCTCCGGAATCCAGGATACAGAAACCAGATTGTTCCCTGGACTCTCAACAGGACTGGAGGAAGATGAGCAAAATCCAACAGACCAGTGAGAGCTGCAGGAAAACCAAAAATCTCCTGGTGGGAAAGGACATCAGAATAACGCAATGATGCTGGGTGAACAAGGCTCTAGCCTTGTTTCAAGCTCCAATGCGCTGATTTATGATCCCGATGGAGGGGCAGAGGAGGAAAAGCTCCTTTCCCTGGTGTCTCCAGCCCCGGGATGGTTCAGGACGGCAGGCACGGCCCGAGATCCGCATCCTTCCAGTGCCCTCTCGCGGCCGCCGCTCCCGCTGCAGCCCGGGCGCGCTCCGGAGGGGACACTCGGAGCGGTCACCGGGGATGCTGGCAGCACGGCATCTCGCTCCAGGACGGTGAAATAACAGCCTGGATTCTGCCCCGTGTCTCTATCCGCACAATCCCCGCTCCCTGAGCGGACTCATCTCTTTTCAGACCGACCCGGGGCCTCACCTCCTGCCGCAGCGACTTTCGGCACCTCGTTAAATCTCACATTAAAGCCTCTTTCGCACCTGCTCTCTGACAGAGCCGGCGAGGAACCAAACCCCGTGCTGCTAATCCCTTCCTGAGCGGCCAGAATTCCATCCTGCACCTCGCACAAACCAGGATCCGCAAAGGAAAATGAGCCAACCCCTCAGAAGCATCATCCCAGGCTGTGTCCCCTCAAAACCCCTTTGTCCCTTCAGCCTCAAACAGGGCCACAAGAGGCACCACACCTGGAGGAATCACATCTCGGTGAGGGAGGGGAGCTGGAGTGGTGCTGGAGGCTGGGAATGTCCCCACAGGGTTCCCACCTCTCCCTCTGCAGCTCTCCAGGGAGGTCAGGGGCTGAGGACCACGAGCACGGGAGGTTCTGCCAGCACAGCCAGGTGTTGTCCTGGCTTAGGGAGAGGCTGGGAAGGGATCCAGGGGTGAAAGTGTCCCCCAGGCTTGCCAGATCTGATAGCTGGGTCAGGAGCACAGCTCGTACACATGAAATAGTACATCATTTAAAAAGGGATTGCTCTGGGCAGAGGGATGGCAAGAAGGACTCTCAGGATCTGCCTCTCTGCACAAGGACATTTTCCACGACCCAGAGACTCCTTCGTGGTTGTACCACGTTCCAGTAACGGTCGGGGTGTGGTTGCTTGGTTTTAAACACCTTGAATGTTGCCCCAGTACAACCTAGTCCTTTTCCCAGGGATTTTAGGAGCATTCAAAGCCTCTCACATGCATGATTTTGCCTGTTCTTTCAGCCTGTTTTGATGATTTGCTGTATTTCCACAGCAGGCAGGCCTGAAAAGATCCCCTGCCTCTGAATTTCTATTTAATTCTAGCAGCATCAGCATTATGTGATCCCCAGCGAACTCTAAATGATCCCTTTGTTCCTCCAGATTCATGGCCGGGTAATTCCAGACTCAACGTTAAGAGAACAGATTAAATCCAAACCAAATCCCATTCTGTTGGAAGTGTTTGACTCGAGATTCACCCCCAGCAAGATCAGTCCCCTGTTGTAACCCAGCAGGGGCTCCCATGCTGAAATCCATCCCATGCCACCTCTCCTGGACATGGCTTTTCCAAACACACAGAGATCCAAATTTCTCTCTGCAGCCCGAGTGTTACATTCCCAAATATTATTTGCATTCATGACAACTGCAATTTACTCCTCAAAATAATCCACATTAAAGCCAAGGGACTAAAAATGGCAGAAGAGAGAGGGAGACACCCCAGGCAAAGCTGCTTTCCTGTCCAAAGACCCCCAAGGAAACTCAGGAGAAGCAAAAAACTTCAGTTCCTTTTGGTTGTCCCCATTCTTGGCTCCTCCAGAAGGGATCAGGCTGAATTTGATTCTATTGTAGCAGTTTTCTGACATCCTTCCCTCAGTGTGGAACAGGTCAGCTGTGCACTGGGTCCTGTGAATGGCAAAATCCTGCACAAGGGGAAGCAGGGACAAAGGATTGGGGTTTGGGTTTGTGCCTGTCATCTCATGCTCTGGTCCTGTAATTCTGCAGGAAGGAGTGAATCCCTGGAATGAGAGTATTTTCAGGATTATTTTTAGCTTCCCTCTCCTGTACCCCTGACTCGAAGGAAGAAACAGGGAAAGCATCACATCCTTGTCTTTCTTCTGCCGGCTGGCAACACCTTGGCAACCCCAAATCCTCCCCGTTTTCCCTGGAATGCATAATTCCCTGTAAGACAGGGCTGGACAACGAGCTTGTTCATCTGACCTGAGTGCAGGGCAGGGCTCAGGAAACCCAGGTCCTTCACCCCTCAGCCAGCTCTGGAGATCCCCACCAGCCCAAGATCCAGGCACAGGTTTGCTCGAGCGAGGAAAACCCTCCCTGACACGAGCGCGTTTGCAGCCAGCAGAAATTCCAGCCGGGAGGGAGAACAAGAGCTCTGCAGAGCCAGACCTGTAGTGCCAGTTGTTCTGCACCTATGCACAGAGCTGAGCCTAAGGCTACACTCTCACTGCTCCCCAAATCTCCCAGTTTTATGCATTTCTTCCAAACTTTGATGCAGGATCTGTTCCTCAGATCCAAATCCCTGCCCGAGGCGGGGCAGGACAGAGTGAAAGTTCCTTTCTGAGGCTGGGTTTCTCCATCCCCAGCCTGTTTGTGCTATCCCACCCACTTCCCAGCCCTTGCCAGGAACATGGGTTTCTGCAAGCTCCTTCTTGTGCAAGGCAGAGCCCTGCAAAGGGCAGAAAATGTGCTTTGTTCCCGAGTTCTGCCTCGGTGAGGGCTGGAGGTGGAGCGAGAGGATGTGCCCAGGGAAACCTGGCTTCCAACAGCCCTGCCTGTCCCTGCCGCGTTCCCCGAGCCTCTGGCAGCCATGCAAACAACAGCGAGGAGAGGAGATGCTCCCGGGCACCGCCTGAAGGCACTGAGCTGCCGGGGAAAGGCTGGGGGCAGGAGGAGCGAGAGGTTTGATCTGCACCCCCATCTCCCTGCCCTGCCGGGCCCCACACAGGCTCCCCTCCCCTGCCACAGGAGCAGCGACCTGAGCTCAGCCCAGTCCCTGCCGTGGCTCTCAGGAGGGTGAGAAAAGGCCAAACCCTTCAGGACAGAGACCAGCCCTGAATTCCATCCAGAATTCAAACCTGCCAATGCCCAGCCTGAACAACCTGGGATCGCTTTTGAGGTAAAACCTGTAAAAAGGCATTGAGGCAAAACCTGTAAAAAGGCATTGAGGTAAAACCTGTAAAAAGGCATTGAGGCAAAACCTGTAAAAAGGCATTGAGGCAAAACCTGTAAAAAGGCATTGAGCTGAAACCTGAGGTAAAACCGTGCTCTTTGCAAACCCCTGCTGCCAGCCAGCTGGTGAAGACCTCCGGGAAGGAGGAGAAACATCTTTCAGGTGCCTGCTGAGGCTGGGATGAAGGGGAACAAGGGGCAGAGGAGCCCTGGCACACGGCTCCTCCCCGGAGCACAGCTCCAGCCCCTCTCAGCCCTTTGCAGCTGGCACAGACAGGCCAAGGTGTTCTCCTCTCCCTCCTCCCAAAGCTGGCACGGAGCAAGCGTTTCCTCACAGGCTGCACAGGGCCCCAGGCAGGCATGCCAAGCTCAGGCTCACCCACAGCCCCTCCACCTCCCCTGCCAGCACAGAATTCCCAGGTGATAGATGAAAAGCAAACGCCTTAAACCAGCTTGGAGCTGGATCCCAGTGAAAGCAGAGCTCCCAAAAGGGAATTTATATCAAAAGAGAGGGGCTTTCAGCAAGAGCCTGGGGACCAGACCTGCTGCCAGGGACAGCAGCACCCACTTGGCTTCTTCCACCTGTGCCATCCCCGCAGACTGAGCCCCTGGTGGTGACAAAGGACAATCCCAGGGATGCACTGCACCCATGGAAGGGGGAATCAGAGCGGCCCCGGGTGCAGCACAAGGAGCACAAATACCAGGACGCTGCAGTGGGATTTTTATACCCAGCTTCTTTGAACATCCCTGCTTTTAATTACATGTTTTTCAATACTCCTCTGTTCTCCCCACCTTGTTCTGTGATTCATGGCTTGGACAACTGAGCAGAGCAGGGATTCCCAGGATGGCTGCAGCTGGAGGAAACAGCAGCAGTGTCAGACTCCAGGTGTACTCCACACAAAAAGGAGGACAGGTCCCCCTGGCTGCACAGCAAAGGCACAAACACAGGGAGGGGTTTCATTCAAAGAGATGCCCTGGGTATGAGCAGCACCACAATTCATCTCAAGGCTCTGCTGTTGAGTCACGTGAGAAAACTCAAATGTTAAAAGGCCCAGAAGTTTCTTATTCAGACTCGGAGCTGGTTGAACACCCCGCTTTGGCAGGGTGTTCCCCAAACGGTGCTTTACCAGAGGACACTCAAAAATGCCCAATTCCCCCCTGCTCCCACCCACAGCTGCTCCTGCAGCAAATCCCAATCTCCTGCAGCTCCCCAGACAGGTATGGGACCCCTGATTAAACTTTGGACACCTTCCCCTAACCACACTGCTTCAAAATAATCTAAGAGGCAGCAATCCAAGCTATTTTCATTTCTAGCTTCGAAGAGGAGCCTCCAAACAAAGGGAAACACTTGAGTAAAATGTGTATAAACAGGGAGCATCTGGTCCTTCCCCAGCAGCACCGAGCCTTGAGACAGAAATGCAAGGAAAGAGCTCCTGATGAAGTCAGGTAACAAATGAAATGTCTTGTGTGGGTACAGCTCCTCCTCAGAGCCCCTGAGTGTTTCTCTGCTCCTTCTAGCGAGGCAAAGCCCCCCGGAGAGCTGCACACACCTGGCTCAGCCCGTGGAGGTGTCCCGGGGAAGCAGCTCTTTGTTCTCTGCAGCAGGCAGCAACCATCTGCTCCTCCAGGGATGCACATCCTGCATCTTAATGGAAATGCTCCTCTGGGTCAAGTGGCAGAGCCAACTGCTCTCTTAATGCAACCGTCTTCATTTTGGGCAGGGAGGGCAATCAATTAACAGCCTCTGAGCGGGGCAGGCTCCTGGGGAGAGTCACCTGCCAGAGCTCACACCCAGCTCTAAGTGCACCCCGGCAAAGCCTCCTCCCCACTGCCTGCAACAGCTCTGCTGCAACCTCTGCCTTCATCTGGGGGTCCCAGAAAGCTTCAGGGGAAAGCTGCAGCCCCACAAAAGCATTTGCTAACCCAGCAGGAGAAGAGAAATCCACTGACAGGGACAAACCCTGTCTGTGAATAAGACAACAAATACAAAAAACAGAGCACAGCCACAAAAGCTTCTCCCTGGGCAGAGACACTTCCCCATCCATGATATCCTGGGTGAGTATTTTTTTGTTGTTTAAAATACTGACACCACAGAAGCTTTGCAGATTCATTTCCCTAGCTCCCTCACCATTCAAAATGCTCACAGTTCAATCACTCTAAATTAGCAAAGAGACCCCTCTGCCTCTGTGAACTCTGGGTTCTCCAAGACAAAGTTGGAGCACAACCCAACTCTTTCACCTCTGGAGGGGCAGTTTGGAGGCATCTCTAAAAATAGCTAGCTCTGATTTTCTTCAAACAGCCTAGAAATTCATATGGTGCCTGATTAACTTTGTCACAATACTACAAAACAAATCCTATCAGGTACCTGCACTCCATCATAATACCAGCAGTCTGGCTGTGTATCTGAAAATGAACCAGTGATTATCTCATGGATTCGAGTTATCTGTGCCCAACTCCTGAAGCCAACTTTATTTTTAAAATGCTTTCAGCCCAGGTAGTTTCCAAACAGAGCAGTAAATCATTGATCTCACCGAACAGGACTCATTTCACAATTAATTCTCTTTCTGTGGGACAAAGACTCCTTGCTCTAAATCAGGAGATCAGAACGTGGCCTGCAGGGCTGAGGGCTTGGGTAACACCTAGAAAATACCAATCCACCCCTGGCGTGAGCCTCATAAATAATGATGAACATGATGGAGGTGAGGAGATCATCACAGACACAGAGGGACTCGGGTGTGCTAAGCACAGCAAAGCTGTGCAGAGTGTTAAGGGATTTCAGGGTGTGTAGGGACTGCTGAAATGTGATTATCCAGGCAGAGCAGAGGGCAGCACCTGCTTGAGCAGTTGTAGATGCCAGGCTTTTAGGATTGGGAATAATCATGGAATGGTTTGGCTTGGAAGGGACCTTAGAGCTCCAACCCCCTGCCACAGGGAGAGGCTTAGTGAAGCTTTCACCCAATTCTTCACCCAGGAAGGTTTCATTCAATGAAAGCCAAAAAGTTATTTAATAAACCAGCAGCAGATTATCAAGACAAGGTGTGAAAACTTCTGCAGCCTCTTCAGAGTAAATGGCAGGGAGGAGACAGAACCAGAGAACATAAAGGCAATAAATGTCAGTGAAGAAACAAAAACCCCAATTCTTGTTGGAGTGCAAAGCTCTCCCACCTTTTTTCTGCAAGGAAGACCAGCTCAGAAACTCTGTCTTAATATTTCACAGATTTCATGCTGAATGAAATCCATTTCTGAGCTAACACAACTGCTGTGGGATCATTCACAGACATTTTTATCCCCATCCTTGTGAAGAAAAGCCACTGAATTTGGTGTGTTGTGACAACTGACACCCACAGTGCCCAAGGTGCCTCAAGTCACATGCAGTGCCTCAGGTGTAATTTCTGCTGTAAAACTGTGGGATTATATTATTTTGGTTTGGGATTTTCCCCCTCTTCAAGGTGAGGAAGGATGGGGAAAGCAGTAGAGGATCAGCAATCGAGAAAACCCTTCTGTCTGACAAATTAACAACACAAGAATTTCTGAACTGTCACAAATTCTACCCAGTGTGAGGCCCTGAAGCAGCTACTGACAGGGAGTCATGGGGGTTCAGTTGAAGAGACAAAACCAGAGCCTAAGGCCACACAATCAAAGTTTTTACTAATTTTTTAAAATCAAAACAAGCAGCACTGTGCTGGTGTTTTGTGGGAAGAGATCCTGTGGTCGAAGCTGGACAGTCAAACCCAAAGCTGTGATCCCAAAGAGCTCCTGAGCTGGCACAGGAGCTCCTGCTGCACTGAAAACATTTCCAGGAGTGTTTTCAGAAGCAGAACAGCTTCTGTTCGAGCAGCCCAGACCCAGAGCCATACAGAGAAACACAGGTGAGCTCTGAGGTCCTGGCCTGAAATCCCAATTTATCCTGGTGAGCCAGGCCTTGCACACACTGAACCTTCTGCAGTCATTGTTGTACCCTGGATAGGGACTGGAACATTCACTCAATGTGTGGAAGGGCATTTCTGAGGGAAATTGTTAAATGTTGGAATGGAGCTGCAGCCTCCCTGAGTTTCACATCTTGGGGGGATTTTCCCATCTCCGTCCTTCATTCCCACTGAAGTGAATGCTTCAAGTTCCAACTTTAAATGAAGTCAAGGCAACAAATTTTAAGCCAACACCATTCTAACAGCAAATCCTGACTCATGAAACAACAAACAATCCTCAGTCTGCTCTGCTTAAACCTTCCTGCTTTCCCTGCACGTCAGAAATGGGCTTGGGCAGTCACTCAGCCTCTGGTGTTTCTAACAGTGCCATGCAGCTGTGGGTGGAGGATTGCTCCAGTCCATTTAGGCACCATCTCTCAGTAATTCCCACTGCAGGCCTGCACTGCCATTCCACGCCCAGCACAGCCCAGCAGATCCAGTCCAGCTTTCAGAGAGAATTCCCTGGAGCATCTGCTGGCCTCAGCCTCTTGGAGGATGTTTTCACTAATTGAAATTAAGGCAATCATTAAGCCATGGATTTGATTAGAAATGTTGCTGAGTCTCACTTGCTTTCCCTCTCAATTCCCACCCTCCCCATACACAGAAGAGCAAACATGCCTCAGTCCAACTTCTATTTCTGTTAAAAACAGACATTAGTCTTGTTTCCACTAAAATTTGGGAACCCAGACAGGAGTTTCAGCATTAGGCAAGAGGTAAAGAAATCCAGTGCTTGCCAGGACTTTGTGCTTCTCCAATAACTTCAAAAAATGCAAAAAAAACCCCTGAATGCAGAGCCAAAACACACCACTTGGTCTCGCATGGGATCTGATCAAACATCCAAAGGCATTTGAAATTCCAGGAAGGCAGAGCTTCCTCATTCTTAAGGAACATACCAAAATGTACAGAATGTACAGAAGGAAGGAATTTGTTTCACTCCATGTCCCTCACGATTTATCCCCATGAGCAATATAACCCAACAGTGCCTCAGTATTCCAGGCACTTACCTGCAGTCTATGGGAGAGACAGGGCACCATTCTATTAAAAAATAATGAAATACGTTCAGCATTTGTTTGTTTGAAATTCAAGAGGGGTTTCAGATCTGCTTAGCCCTTCTCTTCCAAAAGCCATAAATCTCCTCCAGCTAAACCAAACCATATTCCTACATTTAAATCCTAGGAGTGAGCTCAAAGACCAGAAGAATTTGCAAGCACCAGCCCTTTTCGTCCTTCCAGCATCTCCCGTGGCCTCTGACAAGTCTCAAAACTCCACCTTTCAGGAGCAAAGAGACTTTTTTCATTTTGGAGACGTTTTTGAAGGACATTTTGCTGCTGGCCTGCTGGTGTTTGCACAAGAGCACGCTAGGGCTGAAAAGGATCTGACTTGATCCCAAAGATGCTGTTAAAAGGCAGGGATATTCCATGCTTGGCTGGCTGATGGCCAGCGCTCATCTGAAAGTCACCCTGAACATACAGCTGGGTGGAGGAAGTCTCTGATAAACACCCAGCTGATATCTGAAGCACTCAGCTGAGCAGCAGATCCAGGCAAGCAGCACTGAGCACAGGAACAGGGAAAAAAAGTGGAATTCTGGGCAGTTCAGGCACAAGAAACTAGCAGCACGTTGATCCCAGCTGCATTTCTCCCAAGGATCCTAAAATCCCATCACCCACCCTTCTCCTGGTGCCAGAGGTGACCCTGCAGGGTGACCCCAGCTCGGGGAAAGTCCCCCCAGGAGATGAGGCCTGTCAGCTGGGAGAGGCAGCAGCTGCCTGCAGTGGGATGTCGAGCTGGAATGGGGTGCTCAGACCCTGGGAGCTCAGGGAGTCCCTAAATCCTCCCCCTGTGAGAGCCTGGGGTGTGCCTCACCCCACCGGGGCACGGCTGGGGCAGCAGGCAGCCCGCTGAACCCAAGGGCTCATCCCCATGGGCAGGAATTAGCTCTGGGGTGCTGGTGGTATCCCTGAGCCTTTCGACCCCAGATTTTCAAGGAAGGCAAAAATAATCTCCAGTGTTCAGACTTTAAACTCTTGGAAGGTGCAGCCTCCTCCTGGAGAGCAAGAGGTGCCACCTAAAAAGGAGGACACTGTGGAAGGAAGCCACGGGAACTTTTTCCAGGGGAAGATTTAAACCCTCCCCACCTCACCACTCCTCAGAGCAGGAGGAGGGAAAGGCAGAAGCAGAAAACTGAGAACAAGGCAAAGAGAGCTTGGTGAATTTAAAGCGCTCTCACAATCCTGAAATACTTGGGCTTCCCTGAGGATCCATCATCCCCGCTCCAGACGAGCAGCAGTGAGGTGGTCTCCCCCTGCAGAGAGCTCTGGATGATAACCAGCAGGAACATTCTGTCTGAGCCTCAAGGACTGAGCGTTCCCACAGGATTCGTGGATGGCAAGGCCGAGCCAGAAGGATGCATTTAACAGTTGCTCAAGTTCTGGCACCTGCACGCATTTCCTTGTGATAAAGTCCAACACAGGCAGGCCTCAGATGTTGTGTAAATATTGTCAGCGCTCTGGCAGAGCTCCCCTTCTTCATGATTTGTTTTACACAATCCCCGAGTGTTTCATAAACACTAATTATGTCTCTCCGTTCCTCCAAACGAGCGCCGAGCGCTCCACGCAGGAGGGAACAAAGGCAAAGTGAGGATCTGCCTCCCACCACCCAGGTGAGCAGGCTGGGGGAGCTTTATCTCCTCTCACAGATGAGGCCAGCACCCGACAGGAGATGGCATTTCCTGGGATTTAGCACTATTGCCACCTCAGGTATGATTTCAGGTTTCCAGAGCAACAGGCTGAACCCTGAGTCCAGCGTCAGGAGCTTCCCATTGACAGCTAAACTTCATCTGAACACGGAGGGAGCTTCCTGCCCAGCACCTTGTCATGAACTGTCCCACCCAGCTCCTGAAACTGTGCATGGAGTTCCCAGGCCATGGATCCTCTCCCAGATCTTGCAGGTATTTTCAAGGCAGTGAGAGTACAACCAGTTCTGTCCCAGCAGAGATTTCTGCTTTGCATTTTGCCCCAGTCCATAACTCCACCAGGCTGAAGACATCACTGGGTCCCTGTTTCCCTCAAGACTCCTCTGTCAATTCCTGTGAGCTTGCCAGGCCTCTCAGAGTGCCAGCAAATGTCAAAAGAACCAAGAGCACCACAAACGAGATTGGAGCTCAGGAGAGCACTCCCAGAATTTCCATGGGAGCGCTGGTTCTGTGCAAAGCTTTTATTTTATGATTCGTGACTGATTTGCAATAAACCCCAGCTTCAAGAAGTCACTTTGGTGCAGAGCACTCCTCTGTTTTCCTACTGCCCAGTCTAGAACTGGGTGTTGTTTGTCCAAGTGACGAGTGTTGTGGAGATCAACTGAGAGATTAAACACAAAAAAACATTTTAAGGGAAGATAAACGGACACGATATCCTTGGCAAAGAGCAAGGCCTCAAGTCTTAACAATATGTTTCTTCATCACCTGGAAAAGGATGTTTCAGCAGCTGGAGATAAGTGGAACATGTCCAGTAAAGCTCTTTTCCTTCCCCTGGAGCCCAGGGAAGCAGCAGGGAGCAGTGCAAAACAGCATCAGCTCTCATCAGACACGCTGCCCGCCACAGAAGGCATTTCAGAGCCCGTGGAGCGTGCTAAGGAGTGCTGGGAATGCACTGGGACATGAAACCAACCTCAAAGAGAGCTTCAGAGGCGCCTCTGCTAAAAGGAAAACAAAACTATTGATTTTTGCTAGGCCTTGACAATTCCCCAGCAGCTCCCCCATCCCAGTTTCAGACAATAAACCAGGAACAAGCTGCCAGTGACAGGTCCCAGGTGAGCTCCAGTGCCAGCACTGCTGGGATGTTTTAACTCTCAGGAGTTAAAAAAACCCCTCCTCCTTTCCAACTCCAGCACAATCCAAGCATGGAGGACTACACAACCTGGAGGAAGGCTGGGATGCCACCTGAGCCCTGGATTTGCGAGAAACCTTCAAAACACACCTTAAAGGGAATTAGAGCTCACCCAATTAAAGGCTCCATATTTGGAGCGTATTTATAATTGCTTTAGCTCTAAGGAAAATGCCATGAGATGTTAAATCTGCTGCTGACTCCCTCATTTGCACTCCTGATGCCTTTTTCCCTCTGATCTGGTGATTTGGAGGCAGCCTAAAGCTTCCCAGCACCTGCAGCCATCAGGCTGTGGCACTGAGGGCTCAAAGCCAGCCTGTGCCATGAATCCAGCAGCCTTCAGCAGGAATTTGACAGGAATCATCCCAGCATTCCCATTCTCTCCCACATTCAGCAGCCAGCTGCCCCCTGCACTCAGCCATGGGCAGCAATCCATGGCCTCTCCAGCCCCAATTCCCAGCATCTCCTGCATCCCAGCCCTTCCTCCTCTTCCCAAATGGTGGGAAAGCCCATGAGTGAAGAGGAGGGTTTCTCATTTGTGGCCCTGCAATGCCTCTTAGGGACAAGAGTCTGCCATGACAGACAAGATCTGCACCGCTAACCAGGGCTGTGAGCTCTCCAGAGACACTTGCCCCAAAATGTAGAGGTAAAATGCACCCGATTCAGCTGAGAGTGACTTAAAAATAGTCTGAACCACCAGAGACTGTTGTGTCTGTAAGACAGAGGTGAAATTCCATATACTACATAATTTGATCTCTAAAAAATATAGTTTAGAGTGGGAGAAATTCCTTTCTTACAGGAACAGGTTACACCTAAACAAGCCTAAATAAGAGGAAGAGGGGATAAACAACTTCACCCTCACTACAAAGCACAGCTGACAGGAGGTTTAATACTGGCATTTGGGCATCAAAATCTGCAAACATTTACTGTGCTCCGACATGAAAGCATTTGGGGCAGAGGTTATATTTTTATTATGCCTGGCACAAAAAACCCCAAACCTCCACTCTACAGTAGTATGAGAAAGATATTTAGCAAGAGCAAGAAGCCAGGACAGACTGCTTGCATCAGATCCATCTCAGGGGCACCCTGAACCACCAAAGACAAAATTTGCATCCTGAATTTCTTAATATTCACTTTATGGTCAAACTGAATAAACCCCACAGATTTTCTGCTGCTACCCCCAGTGGTGTGGAATAAAAGGCTGTGCCAGCTCAGCAGGCAGACTCCAGCTGGGCTCAGGATGAAGCATGTGCACACCAGTTTGCTCTGTAATTGGAGTGGTTTGTGGCATTGCACCTTACATGAGGATTAGACTCCTCAATTCCAAGCTCAGGCTTTGTTAGCAAGCCCAGCCTAACTTGTGGCAACCACCTCCCTTTACTCAGCATGAAGAGGAATTTGGAAAAGGCACCAAGAAGAAGAAAGCAAACCTGAGGAGGTCCAGCTACTGTGGGAAAAGTGAGTTTTAGACTCTTCCAGCCACACACATCCAATCTTCCAGTGTCAGCAATACAAGCTGTGGGCTGAAAAATCCCAACTCAGCTTTGGTTTCTGCCTGCCACTTCAAGACAAGTAATAAAACACATTGAGATTGACAAGAAATAGCATCCACTTCTTTCTGTTTGAATCATGAAGCAGAAAAGCTTTAAAATATCTTGAGAACAAAATCACAATAGAGTATGTGGGAGGAATATCAAGTTATGCAGAACTAGGTTTTGTAAACTCTCTTTTTTGAAAGATATATTGTAAAATCCTTTAAAAATCATGGACTATAACTTTGTTTTANAACAGAATATGTGGGAGGAATATTAAGTCACTAAGAACTAGGTTTTGTAAACTCTCCTTTTTGAAAGATATATTGTAAAATCCTTTAAAAATCATGGACTATAACTTTGTTTTATCCCTTGAATCCAGCCTGCCTGGAATGTTGAACTCTTAGATTTGGGCCCAGACAAGAACCAGCAGAGCAAAACTGATGGAGAAAAGTTTCAATTGGTGACAAGAAGTGTTTCTAAGCTTTTGCCAATCAACACAAAGCCTCAGAGGTGTGGCTGTGCTCAGATGGCATCGCTCACTGCATCCTGCACAGGCTGAGTGGGAGCAAAGGGGCTCCTGGCCTGGGGAATCATCATTCCTCATCTCTGCCCAGCCCAGGGACAAAACAAACAAACTCCTCGGAGGCAGGCGCAAGACACTCCCTTGCTTTTCTCCACCCTTGCAAAAGACAGCATTCAGTACCTGCTGCTCACACACCAGAGCACAGGGTGACCAAAGCAAAACCACGGCCAGGGCTTGACTCAGACCCTGGCAAGGGAACCCTGGCGCTGTGGGCACAGACCAGGCTGCAAACACAGCCCAGCTCCACACAGGGGCAATGCTTTGAAAGCCCTGCACCAAAAAGGTGCTTTACACCTGCTACTTCCCTCTCTGGGGACAAAAGGACCACCCAGGCTGGGAGGCAGGTCTCCATTCCAGACCAATGTGACAGGTTTGTTCGCTCTGCCTCTCCTGCAGGACACAAAGGGACATGAGGCTGGCTGCACCAGGCAGCCTTCAAAAGCTTCCCCACCACTCTGCAAATTAATTAATCTCAAGGAAGGAAGAGCACACCAAAACAAAGCAGGCTCTGAGCAGAAAGGCTGCCTGCAGGGAAGTTATGGTGCCTCCTTCTCCTGCCTCCATCTTATCCCTCCCTAAAATTCAGCTTCAAGTCCCGACACGCAGCACTTTTAATGTTCTGAGCTGCACAAAGCAGCAGGGCACACGCGCTCCAGAGCTGCCCCATCTCCTCCCACCCCCTCCCCTCTGCACCTCTGTTCACCCCAATTTCCAGGACACTAATTTAATGAAGATTAATGGGTACCCTCCAAACACGCACCGTGTGCTATTTCTGGAAAGGAGGCACCACGTCATTTTCATATTAAGGGAGCATTTTTCCCCAGCCTGAGCACATGAAGTTGAAATGCTGCTTAGTGCCTGTTCCATTAAAGCCAGGGAAACCACTCCAAGCTTCCCTTGAAAAGTGGAACAACCCCGATTTCCCCATGGTATTTACCCAGAAACAGCTGCATGTGCAACGCTGCTGTAGGGGGTTAAGAGGATGCAAAGGTAGATAAAAAGATAAAAATACTCCAACTGATGGATTGATATTTATCTTTGCCAAGTGTTTTGTTGATGACCAGTAGGATCACAAGCTGGCTGTTCAGATTCTGCTCCAAAGTTGACCAAAATTACCAAAAAATTCATGGATTTCCCAACACATAGAACAGGGGAGGAAAAACCAAGAGAAGCTATTTATCAGCCAGGCTGTGCATAACCACAGATCTGAAACTCCTCATTGTTGAAGGGCGAGATTAAACCATTCTTGCACTGGTCCCAGATGTAAAGCAGCATAAGCTAAGCCTAATAAGGGTCTAGAGAAGCTGATACACATCAGATCCTCAGCCTTAAATAGGTGCTTACACCACCCTTAGGGCTTTCTGTCCACTCCAACATCATCTGGGGGCTTGCAGGGAGCACACCTTGGCTATTGGGACTCCCTAGTTCTGTTTTCTCTCATTTTGACTTCACCCCAATGGTAATGCTTCCAAACATTCCTGCACTCTGCACTATTACTAAATGGAGGACCAAAGAACAGAAAATTTCCAAGGTTTTCATGAAATTGCTTGCACATCTCCTTGCCTTGAACCCATAGTCACTGGCCCAGTACTGGGATTATTGTCCAGGTTTACCTCTTCCAGGAATTTGCACTCTTCCTCCAGTTCTGGATCAATCCCACTCTTAGCCATAGAGAAAAAAAAAAAGAGTCTTTGCAATCTGCAACAACTTCATGATTTAGGACACAAAGCCTTGTTTGACTAAATCATTGCACAGCAGCCCTGAGAGTGCCTGTTGGGAATATGCCAAATTCATATTTCTGTCATTTTCCCCATCCTGCCTGTCCGTACATCCGTTTATCCTCATTTCATTAGCAAATCACCCCATCCATTTACTCAGCTATTTGTCAGTGGGGCTGTCACTTTAATTACCTCTGTCTGTGTGGATTGCTATTATTTATCTGTCTTGTTTGCAGTGCACCAGCCACCAAAACATCCCTCCCTGAGCTGATATTATCGGAGAGCCTGACCCAGGGAGCAAAGCTCTTAGGAAGACAAACTGTTTCCAAGCACTTTTGTGAATTTTCCTGTCTCCTCAGGAGCTAACAGCGATGACACCCCAGAAAAGTCAGTCAGCAGCAGCCCCTGAACAGGAAAGGGGTTCAAACCCCACTTCCAAATAACCACACAGGGCAGACACAGCAATGGGGCCTGGGTATCCACTGCTGCAATCCATGGACACAGACCTGAAGCAGCATGGATGTCACAAAGCATTGGAATTCAGCAAAATTTGGGTCCTTCTCCACCTGCACAGACCCTCTGAGACTTTTCTCACCTGTATCTGCAGGATTTGTGGTGACACTGCAGGGATGTCCCTCGCCCGTGGAATGAAACCCTCTGGAAAGGTCCTGCACATTAACCCTTCCCTTAACATTAACTCTCCCTGCACATTAGCTCTCCCTTAACTCTTTCCCTATGTTCTACTCTATCCCTGTCTCTGGAAGATTTTTGAAGAAACCCTACAGAATTCTCCCTAAAATAAATAGTTTTATTGTTGAAACCTGCTGGAAAGGCTTCACGGGGGATCCTGTGTGTGCAGGCACTGGCAGCCACACTGGCATTAGAGGGATAGGGGGAAACCCCATTCCAATCTCTAGGGAAGAGATGTTTTTCCCTGTGTCTCTCTGGGGTGGAAGGGAAGGAGCAGCTCCTCATCCACACGGCCTGTTCAGATTCCCCTCTACAGGCAGCACCACCATCCCACCCCGCTGCCTTCCTGGGATGCTTTTCTGTCTGCTGCCCACACCAGTGTGAAATGTGGGGTTGTGTTCCGTGTCAGGTAGAAAAAGATGGCCTTTGTAGTTATGGTTTTGAAATGTGTGGAAAAGGCCATAGGATAATTATAAAAACATCTGTTTAATGAACAAAACGGAAAAAGCATGGAAAGGGACTTTTGAACTAATATTTTGCTTGCTTGTAAGTGAATCATGTGAGCCTAGAAGGTTTTTAATAGAAGGTTTGAACTATAGCTTTAGCATATATATAGAAAGGATTGTAATCACCCAAATAGAAGGAAGTGAGCTATTCCAAACTAAAATCAATGATCCTGGGAAGAGGAGTTGGACCACCACCTGGAAGCTGGACCTCACCAACAAAACTCATCTATAGTCCTAAAAGGAAGACTGAATCTCTCATCTCTGGTGTTTTTTCTTCTGAAGAAGGAAATCTAGATGCCACCACCACTAATTTATATCCTGAGAACCTCATCATCACAAGATGTTATTTCTGACCTCACTGATTTCACACCTTTTGAAGTATAGAAAATTTAACATCACCAATAGAAATTGATCACAATAGGTATAGAAATTAGATTTCAAAAATAGAAATTAGGAGGAAACTAGAAAAAAAGTTGCTGAGAAGTGCTTATGGAAAATACCTCAATAAATACCAGCAGAAAATCAACGGTCGGTGTGCAGTTGGAGGGGAAACCCCCACTGTACCCAGCGCTGTTTGCTCACACTTTATCATTCTGTATTAATTAATAAATTGATTGATTGATTGGCCGAGTCAAGCTCTTTATTTATAACACCAGTGAGCCCTGGCTCAGCCCTGCTGAGCAGCCCCTGGGATGGGGAGGGCACAGCCATGCCCACCAGCTGGCTGCAGCTGCGGTCACCCCCGTGTCTCAGCTCCTGCACAGCCCTCCCAGCCATGCCCAGCACCAACTGAGGGCTGCACACCCCTTCCAACCTCAGCCAGAGCCACTTGGAAGGCCACAGGTGTGGACAAAGCAGTTCCCTCACCCCTTTAAACACAGTTTGGAGCACAGCCCTGCTAAGCCCGGCTGTAGCAGCCAGGCCCAAGGTGAGAGCAGCAGCCTGGCCCAAGGTGAGAGCAGCAGCCTGGCCCAAGGTGAGAGCAGCAGCCTGGCCCAAGGTGAGAGCAGCAGCCTGGCCCAAGGTGAGAGCAGCAGCCTGGCCCAAGGTGAGAGCAGCAGCCTGGCCCAAGGTGAGAGCAGCAGCCTGGCCCAAGGTGAGAGCAGCAGCCTGGCTTCAGCTGGAGCCATGCAGGCCTGCAGCTGGCAGCACAGCAGGGCCCACACAGCTTTCCCACTGGGTTTTCCCAGCCTGCAGCACTCTGTGGTTGCTCTCACATGCACACCCAGCCCACACATCCCTGCACAGATCTGCTGGAGCCCCACAGTGGTTCTGTCTGCCTTTCCCTGCAGTCAGCCCGGCTGTGTCAGTGCCTCACACCCTAAGGGCCCTGCTGTGGCCATGGTCACCTTTCCTAAACCTCCTTCCTTCTGCCAGGTTGTTTCCCCTCAGCCACACCTGTCCCCTAATGTGCCCCACAAAAAACAAGATTAGTAAAAGGCACCTCAAGCTGATGTAAAAACTCCCTAAACGTGGTGCGAGGTGTCCCTTAAATCTGGTGGAAGTCTAAAAGGAGTCCTTGCCTGTGGCAGGGGAACAGGAACTAAATTATCTTTAAGGTCCCTTCCAACCCAAACAACTCCATGGTTCTGTCTCAGCAGGTATCAACACCGAGTTTTCTTCTCCCTGTGATCTTGGGGAGGGAAACACTTAAAACAGGAGGGCTCCTGGAAATACCATCCCCTTCACAAGCTGGTCCAGCCCCTTAGGACCGGCCTAAGGGCTCAAAGCAGAGACTAAAGGCCACAAGAACGAGTCTGTCACAGGAGCTGCCGAGATCAAGGGCACAGCCGGTGTCTGAGGTCCTTCAGAAGGTGGGAAATCCTCGCTGAAAGAAATGCTAAGCACGATCTTGAAGGCATGGAGAAGTGACAAGCTGCTCCTGGAGGAGCAGAGGGTTTCACGTGCTCTTCTCCCAGAGGTACAGGCATGGGTGGAGGCTGAGAAAGAAATCCCTCAGCCCTGGAACAGTGGAGTGCTGCCAGTTGTGATGGGTTTGTGATAAGCTAAAAAACATCCATAAGCATTCAACTTCAAAAGCAGGGAAAGGAGGAGGGGAGCTGCAGAGTCAAACGCCTGGGGCAGCCCATTTCCAGGCAGCTTAAGGAGCCTATTTTTAGCCAACCTGGGTACACCTACAGGAGCACTGAGCCTGGAAAGGAATTCTCCATTTTAACAGCCCCTTCTTCACACCACTGTGCAGGTGACACTTCTACAAGAGCCACTCCAGCCCCTGTGTCCAAGGAAAGCTGTTTGGACACACCGCCCCCAGATGAGTAAAAATCAGAAGGCATTATTGACAAAAGGCATTATCACCAGAGAGCCATTGCAATGTGAGATGCAGACAAGGCCTCTGCTTTCCTCTGTGTGACAGATCCCTGCCCCTTCCCATCCCCTGTGGTGCTTTGCATCAGCCTGTGGGAAAACCAGCCAGAATTCCCAACGGGACCTCCAGCTATGGACTGCCATGGGAGACACGGCCCGGGTGGGAAACCTGTTCATGGAAAACAGGCACATGAGACACCTGAACTGCAACTCCTGCACAGCTGCTTCGGGGGCCCTGCAAGGTGAAGGAGGATCAGATCCAAACCAATATTTTCAGACCCTTCTTTGTATTGAAGACCCACCAGCTGCAAAGGTTACAACCCAGAACAGCACATCCTCTGCTCATTCCAAAGGCAGTATTCCATTTTCTATGGGATGAAGAGTATGAGGAAGGCCACGGTTGACTCTGGGGTTTAGGTGCTTGGTTTGTCTTGTGTCTGCTTCCAGCTCAGAGACACGAGACAGAGCAGTGGTAAAAAACGGAGCCAGGTTACACACCCCAGCATTGACCATTTCCAGCTGTCTGGATGTGACGAGGATTTGGCCAAAGGGCTGAACTGGAGGGACACAGTGGCTCTGCACAGACACAGCAGGGATGGTGCCCAGTGTCCCCAGAGCCCCAGGCTGGCACCCCCTTCCTCCTGCCAGGAGTGCCACCAGCTGAGGGCAGGCAGCCAACATCCCTCCACTGGCCAGCAATGGAAAACTTTGGGATGCCACAAGGCTTTCCCTTCAATAAAATGTCACCTCTCACTCCAAGGAGCCAACATCTTAATTAAAAAAAAGACCCCCAAACATATTAAACCTGTTAATAATCCCCTTTCCTCCTCCCCTGCACCTATCCATTGTTAGTGCTGCAGGCCCCAGAATATGAGCACATGTTCCCAGAAATGAACTGCCTTGAACAATATTTCCAATCCTTCTATTTCAGCTGATCAGGAGGAATTCCAGTCAAAAAAGCTGCATTTCACACATGAAAAACCAATCCAAACTCATACTGGTTTACACCTTTATCCATGAAGTTGCCATATGGCCCCCAAAGAATCCCAGGATCTCCTTAGTGGGAGCTGTCACAAAGAGGTCAGTGAGATCCAGAAATTGTGTGGATATTTTATCTGGGAGCCTCTAGTAACATCACAAGTGGTTCAGAAGAGCTGCCAGGCCCAAACGCTTTCGGTTTGTAGCCTCCAGCTCAATGGAGAAATTCTTTGAGGGCTAAACTCTCTCATCTCCCTGGGACAACTTTTTTCCAGGTGAATTTTCATTTCTGCTGCTGCCACAAGACAACTGACCCAAGATCCCTACACCAGTGCAAGGTGGCTCTGCTCCACTCCACACCCTCAGTGTTGTTTCCTAGGTTTCCAATTTCCAAAATTTGTGTAAAAAAAGCCCACAAAATAAACATTTGCAAAAAACCAACAAGCTACTCTTCTCTGTCCTTTTATACAGTTGGTGAAGGTAGAGGTGCAGTGACAGTGGAGGAGGTAAATGAGAATTAAAAACCACACATTTTTCTTCCCAACTTTGCCAGCAAAACCAATCTGGAACCAGCCCACCTTCCTCTGTCCACCACAAAGGAGGGAAACATTTTCTCCTCCTCCAAGAGAAACATTTCCAGGCAAACATCCCCCAGAAAAATTCTGCCTGTTCAAATATTTCAAGATGGCAAAGAGAAATCATCTCTTGAAAGCCTGACAGCATCTCTCCCCCCGCTTTTAAGTGAGCTTTGTGGTTTCAGCTCAGCATTTTCTTGTTTGCATGCTAGACACACACTTGGATGGCATCGTGTTTCCCAGCTGAAGCCAACCACATCCCTGCACCTGCATAGCCAACAGCAACAGGAGAAGTCTTCAGCAGCAATTCAGATAGAGATCTATTCAAGCAGCTTTATTGATGTTAATGCAGTTACCTGGGATTTACACACCCCTAAATCAGAGCACAGGTGGATGATAAATTCCTGCAAGTGCTAACAATGTAGGGGAAGGCCAATTTCACCCCTGGTGTAGCAGTGCTGATGTCAGAAGCCGTGCACCAAGCAGCAGCTGTGTTCATAGGCCACCCTAAGCAGGCAAATCAGTTTATTGCAAATAAATCTGCAAATTCACACAGCAGCCCTTGCTAGCTGCACCTTTGAGACCCTCCTACAAACTGGTTGTGCTGCAAGTTTAAAGCAGTAAAGTATTGCCTTAAAATAACATTTATGGACATGGACACGGCAGCCATTTGGGCACGGTCACCTCATCTTTTACAAACCACTCACCTTTGGACAGGCATCATTCTGAAGGCACAGCAGGAGCTGTTTGGGGAAGTATAACCCAAAGTGGCCCTCAAAGCAAGCCTGTTGGTCTGACTCTGCAGTCAGAGACAAGCCAAGGGTTGTGGTGTCCCTGTGCCCGTCCCTCAGCACACTGACTGCGAATCAGGACACCTTGTCCCTTGCACTTTAACCCTTTGCCCTCCTCATGGTCCCCAAAGTCCTTAAAAAGTGACAACAGTGCTGAGTTGATGGTTGTACTTGATGATATTAAATGCATCTTCCAACCTTGGTGACCCTGATTTTAAGCCCCTCAGTGTTTCCGCCCAGTTCCAGGGGTCTATGAAATCACCCCAGTCTCCTGTTTGGCCAGAGAGGCAAGGAAGTTTGCCTCCAGTAGGGATCAGCAGCACCCAAGGGATGAGCAGGAGCTGAGTGATGCTCTCACAGACCAGTGATCCAGGCAGTCCTGAGGGCAGGGGTGACCTCAGCAGCACAGACAAGGAGCTGTGAAGATCAGATACGCAGGAGAGATGGTAAAAGGCCAAAACACAGCTTCTTCCCCTGGATTTAGGAAACAAATCTGAGCCTTACAGCAAGACTTGGAAGTCAGACACTCAAGCAGGTCGGTTAGAGACATCTCTGGGCAGAGTACAGAAATCTGGGTTTCTGCTGGAATCTCAGGCTCTCAGCCCTTCCAAATTTACAAGCAGGTGGCCTCAAGGTGTCCCTGCTTCCCCACCTGGCCACCAGGGTGTAACCAGCACCCAGGACCACCACAGGCTCCCTGGGCTTCACCTCCTGTTCCATAGGAATTGTTTGCCACCCTGCCATGACTAATCTGGATTTACAACCCGGAAAGCGGCAGGGAAATGGATCTGATCAAAAGGATGATCCTCACAGCCAGAAAACAAGAAAGAGCTGTGTAGCCAGTTGTTCCAGGACACTTAATCCATCAAGCCTTTGCCATTCTACCCTTGGGCTTAGGCTGAGTCAGTTGTGATTTGCGTAAAACCATGAGAATTCCCTCCTCCTCTCAAAAAAAAAAAAAAAAAAAA
>VWYN01012402.1:30386-46741 GCA_013400075.1 Hippolais icterina
AAAAAAAAAAAGGCAAGCCAGTTATAAAGTTTGTCAAGAACTGGGGGGAAAAAAAATACAGAGACTCACACTACACTTTTACATTCTGAGTCAGTGGCTGGGGAGCAGCCAGCTGGCAGCTCTCCCTCCAAGGTATCTCCATGCTTCTGAAAGCCAAAGCAAACACTTGGTTTTATCTAAAAAAGTCTTTGCATTCAGCTGGGTAAATTTTTCCTTTTGCTGCCAGTTGCACCTCAGGTGCAGGACCCTCAGGCCCACAGAAGTGAGCCTCAACATCTTTGGGAGCTGCAGAAACACCTGGGCTGAGCTTTGTTACAGCATCACTCCCCTGGCTGGGAGAAGGAGGGAATTTTGGGTGCCAACACTTGCTTCAAAGAGAGGAAATGGATGTATCACAGCAGAGGCTGTGGCAGCAGCAGGAACCCTTGCACTCTCCTTTCATCTAATAAAGGGACCAAGAGGAAATTCCTAGTTCAGAACCTGCTCAAGTGCCCTAGTAAACAAGGCTTTATCCTCCTATCCATAAATCCAAACCTTTTCCATTTTGGGTCCCTCACTTCCTCCAGCACGAAGATCCAGATTTTGCCAAGACTTTTTTTCCCTCCATTCCCAGGAGCAGAGAATTTCCCTTGGCTTCTAGATCTAACATGAGCTGGGCTCAACCTTTCTCCACTGTTTTCCACCCTTTGGAAGTGATCCAACGTCCCCCGGACTCAGAGGTTTTGCACTGGTTTTACTGAGTTCTGGATAAGGGCTTAAAGATATTTTCTTGTTCTTTTCCCCAGCAGAAGTCAGAACCACTTTGCTGTGGTTTTACAAGAGCCAGCTGGAGAAAGGCTGGATAACCAGACATCCCCAAACCCAGGGGAGTCAAGAGAAACCCTTCATGGCCCTTTATGCCAAGTTATTCCATACAACTTTCCTTTTATTTTCAGGAAAGGGCTGCCTATAAGCCAGCAGTTCCTTTCCTCTTTATCTAATGATCAAGTTCCCTTTACAAAATTACTCAAAGACACCAGCCAGATGCTCATTTTAACTGCAAGTTCACAGGGAAAAATAAAATCATCCACTACAGAAGTATCAGGCAGGAAAACTGCTTATTTTGCAATGTGGGATCAGTCTTTCCTCAGCTGCAGCCTTCTAGATCATGTTCACCCTGAGCCTGGTTTTAGCTGCAGATTGAACAACAATCTGAGATAAGTGGGTTGCATTTACAGCAGAGATTTCCTGGAGCAGCAGGAAACATGAACACCTCGTAACATCCCCAGAATCCCTTCAGATTCCTTGGCAATATGAGGCAGAAACGGATCCAGCACAGCTGTACACCAAGCAGGCAGAGTTTCAGGAGCCTCACAGCAATGGTGCCCACAAACCTGAAACAGAATATTGCTTTCCATCACACAGACAGGAGATAACTGAGAAGGAACTACTCCTTTAGTGACCAAAGCAAATAAAACTGATTCTAGAGTAGGCATTCAGGATTTTGTAGGTCAAAGGAAGAAAAAAACCCCTTCATTCTCCTCATAAGTATCTCACAGATGCTGTCACTGAGAAAAAAAATTAATTGTGGAAGACTTGAACCAAAATCTGTAATGGAATAATAGGATCATAGAATGGTTTTGATTGGAAGGAGTCTTAAAAATCCCTTAATTCAACCCTTCTGCCATGGGCCAGGTAAGAGAGTCACCTGAACTCTTTGCTCTTGTCTGGATCCTGATTTTTATCAGCCAGGCCTTTCCTCTGACTTCCTCCACCTTCTGGACAAACTCACACACTCTCCACGTAACAGGGCAAGATTTAGCCCAACTTACTCCAGAAGTTACAGGCCACTTGACAAACCTGCCCTAACACAAGTCTATTATTGTACACGCTGTTTACTTAAATTCATTCCCCAGCCGGGGAGACTTTGCACAAGGAAATTTACAGCTCGAGTTAATAGAGCAAAATGTAAAACTGCTGCCTTTTGGCTGAGGCTGCAAGCGAGGGACAGGCACAGGCTGTGACTGGGGGTGTTTTCACAGGGCCACTGACACAGAATGTGTTTTCAGGGAGTATTTGTTTTAAATAAGGAAAGTTTATACAGCTTGAGAAAATTATTGGGAAGGAAATTAAATCTCGTTCTGGTGCTCTTCCGTCTCACCTTGACACTGGGAGCTCTCCTCCCTCCCCCAGGCCTTGGTGAGGGCAGGTTTCAAATTGTGCACTCTGATTTACAGCCAGCTGGTGGGGCAGCCCTCTGCAGCCACTGCAGGGGAGCAGGGGCAGGCAGGGCCCATGTACCCCCTGCCCTGACCTCAGGCTGCAGTTTGGGGGTGCAGTTTGGGGGTGCAGTTTGGGTTCATCCCCCTGAGCAATCCACAAAAGGATGGGTGGGACCCCGTGGTTGGGATCCCCCATTGCAGCAGGGGTGGGAGGCACCAGATTTCCTGCACAGCTGCCCCAGGAGCAGCAAACCAGTGCTGGGAGCAGCTCTGCCGAGGGAAGCGTGGCCCTGGCAGGGATCAGCATTCCTTCCCCAGCCAGGCACAGCCCGTTCCTCTCCTGCCCAGAGCTCCAGAGCAGAAAGCCCAGCACGAGGCACAAACAGCCTGGCAGCTGTAACAGGGGCCTGGCAGCAGTTAAAGTCTTCTCATTTCTTCCTATCATCCCAAGAGTTTCCTCCCCACCTTGCTGTGGAATTTCCAAGGGTTTCCATGACTTTTTTTTCACAAGGGCCTGGAATGCCAGGACACAGGGAATGGCTTCCCAGTGCCAGAGGGCAGGGATGGATGGGAGATTGGGCAGGAATTGTTCCCTGGGAGGGTGGGCAGGCCCTGGCACAGGGTGCCCAGAGCAGCTATGGCTGCCCCTGGATCCCTGGCAGTGTCCAAGGCCAGGCTGGGTGGGGCTGGGAGCCCCCTGGGACAGTGGAAGTGTCCCTGCCATGGCAGGGGTGGGATAAGATGGGCTTTAAGCCCTTCCAATGCAGACAATTCTGTGGCTCTGTGAATTCAGCAGCAAAGACTCGGGCAATGGGCACGGTTGCCATCGTGCTGGTCCTGTAGGGTGGGAATGACACAGTCTATAATAACAAAATGAGCCATTTTAGGAAACAGGGCCCCAGGCACAGCCATCCTCCATCCCAAAGGGCCCACTGAACATCCACTTCCCCCTCCTACATCCGTCACACACACCACAGAATGCTCCCAAATTCCCCACATCGCTAAAAGGCCTGAAATTCAAGACAACAAAAGCCTCAAGATGCACCTGCAGCCAGCTGGATGAGTTCCTAGCACACATCCTCCAGAGTTCCTAGATCACAAGGGATCCAAACCTACCACTGCTGCCACTTAATCAACGCAGCAAGTCTGGGAATAAAATCCTTGGGGATGTGTTGGTAGGTTCAGTTCCCTGCTCCCACAAACCAGCGACCGGAGCAACCGTCCAAGTGCCTCAGCACCCCACAGAACAGGTTCAGCTTGACTCCAAGGGCTCAGGAGTCATTCCTGCTCCCTTCTGCATTTCCCCTTCCAGAAATTCCTCCTCCCACAGGTGAAACAATCCCAGCTGAGCTCATCAGCAGGTGTCAGACAGGGCACTGCACTTCCCATGGCACACAGCAGCACAGACAGACTGACTCAGCAGGGACTTGTCATGCTTCAGCTGGAACTAAACCTCCCTGACAGAAAGGAGGCCAAATCCAGCACATCCCAGCTCTGCTCAACCCCCAGCCCAAAAGGGCTCAAGAGCAGGTTTCAATTTACCTGTCAGAAGGAATTTGTTCAGTGAACAGCTATTTCTGCAGGATGCTTTCTAGAAACGGGGCTGGGAGGGAAAAAAGGTTCTGAATTGATATTGAGGGATGGGTGGGGTAAGATGAAGATTTTCAGGGAAAAAGCCTCTGACCCAGCCTTGCCAATCCCTTCCTGAGCCATGCTGAACTGGATTTGCCCATGGCTCCCCAGGAACCCTTCCTAGCAGGTGTTATTTCAGCTCATACTGGTTATACCAAAACCAAAAAAAAGGGGATATTTGTCCTGTGGGTCAAATCTGCATAAAATGTCCCAAACTGAGTAAATTGAGTTGTGTCAGTTCAAACACAGGGATAGAAATCCGCATTTCTCACTTTAAGGACCTGATCTCTGTCCTGACAGCCAATGGCCACAAAACTCCAGGTGTCCCAAGGTTTTCAGCTGAAGGTTGGTTTGCTCCTTAAATTAAAGGGTCTTGTGGAGGAGCCACATCCTCTCTCTTTGACCAACTCCTAACTCAAACTGCTCCTAAGAACTTTTTGATTCCCTCCTGTGCCCCATCAGTCCATGCTGCCGTCAGTAGTCACGACAGAGGGATTTTTTGTGTGTCCCTCAAAAAGCAAAGTCACAGAAGGGACCTCAGTCACTCCCCTGAAAGGCAGGAGGCAGCAGCACCTTGTGAATTCAAACAATGGATGGCACAGGGTTTTCTCAGAGCGCTTGAAGCCTGATGAGTAATTAACTCTGACACCCTTAGGTGTTATTAATCCCACTAAACAGGGAGGAAACCTAGAAAGGAAACCAGACAAGCCCTTGGACTCATCCCAGTTTGCCTCGGGAGCAAAGCTTGGCTTGGAAGAGCAGTGCCACTCGCCCGGGGCCCCACAAGAGCTGCAGATCAGAGGGAAGAGGGACGCAGCTTCCCTGTCTGCAGGAGCGCAGGTACTTCCCCGGCTGGCGGCGAGGTGCGAGGCAGGGCAGCAGCCGGGGCAGCCCGAGGGGAGCCTGCCCCGCAGCCCTGGCAGGGCTCACACCTGCCTGCAGCGCTGCAAAGCCTCCCAGAGCTCATTCCAGAGCAGATTCGTGCCAGCACATCCCAGAAAGCTGCGGCTTGGTGGCAGCTCCGGCCGGCTCCTTCCCTGGCTGTGCTTCCCGTCCCACCTGGCTCCCACAGCAGCCATCCCCTCCTGCAGGGCCGCCAGGCCAGGCTCGGTCTGTGACACGGCCCAGCACTGTTTTTCACCTCCCCAGGTTAGCAATTTTTCCTATCTCCTCCATCAGAGAAGCTCCATTCATTAAATCCTCCACAGGAGCTCATCAGCACACCAGAGAGAAGCTCTGGAATGATGCACAGCCTCTCACCCTTCCTGCTTCCCACAGGCTCAGGTTTGGGGTTTGAGCTGCAGCACGTTGCAGTCCTCTCCTAACCCATGTGCTCCCCTGAGCCCAGCCACCACCTTTCCTTCCAGAGCACCTGCAGGTCAGTGCATCCCGACCTAAACACCTCTGATCCCACACCCAGCTGAAGTAGCAACAGTGACCAGAGCAAGACATTTGGAACTGCAGGAGGGTTTGGGTTGGAGGGGACCCTAAAGACCACCCAGTTCCATCCCCCTTGCCATGGGCAGGGACACCAGGTTGCTCCAAGCCCCATCACACCCGGCCTTGGACACTCTGTGTCCCCTGCTAAAGCTAAGGCTTCTCGATCAGTAGGGGAAGGGAAAAGCACCCTGACCCCAAATATGAGACATTCCCCAAGCACAAGTGCCACCATCCAGGCCAGCAGAGCCCAGGGGTTTCCCTATCACAGGGGTGACTTTGTCATTGACCCCAACTTTGTGACTTTGGGCATGGCTGCCAGGTTGGGTGTAGATGGAAGGTGATGTTTGGGAGTTACCAGGGCTCCAGGAAACCTGGTTAATTCTCCAGCCTGATGGGGACACTCAGATACACACGGGTTAGAGCCACCTGCGTGTGCCAGGTTTGCTGGGCACCATGGACAGGTGCCAGGACAGGACACTGGGACAGGGGGGACACAGCACTGGGACACTGGGACACCACACCAGTCCCAGGGGACACAACGCTGGGACAGGGAGCTCACACCAGTCCTGGGGACACAACACTGGGACGGGGGACACACCAGTCCCACAGGACACAGCATGGGGACAGGGAGCCCACACCAGTCCCAGGGGACACAGCACTGGGACAGGGAGTTCACACCAGTCCTGGGGACACGACACTGGGACGGGGGACACACCAGTCCTGGGGACACAGCACTGGGACAGGGAGCTCACACCAGTCCTGGGGACGCAGCACTGGGACAGGGAGCTCACACCAGTCCCGGGGACACAGCACTGGGACAGGGAGCTCACACCAGTCCCAGAGATCACAGGACTGGGAGCCCTCATCAGTCCTGGGGACTCAGCTCCAGGACAGGGAGCCCACATCAGTCCTGGGGACACCGCACTGCGACAGGGGGGACACACCAGTCCCCCAGGACNGACACGGCACTGGGACAGGGAGCTCACACCAGTCCTGGGGACACAGCACTGGGACAGGGGGGACACACCAGTCCCACAGGACACAGCACTGGGACAGGGAGCCCTCACCAGTCCCATGGACACAGCACCGGGACAGGGAGCCCTCACCAGTCCCATGGACACAGCACTGGGACAAGGAGCCCACACCAGTCCCACAGGACACAGCATGGGGACAGGGAGCCCACACCAGTCCCAGGGGACACAGCACTGGGACAAGGAGCCCACACCAGTCCCGGGGACACAGCGCTGGGAGCCCACCCCAGCCGTCCCAGGAGGCAGCAGAGCACCGCGCAGCCCGGAGCGCACTCCCATGGCACCAGAGGCAGCAGAAGGTGCTGTGACAGATGAGGCGGTGTGGGAGTCCCGCTGCTGCCCTTGTTCTTTCCCACCAGCGGTGTCTCGGCGGTGGGACGGTGCCACCCCAGCCCTGCCCCGGGGCCGTGCGGCGGGGCCCAGGTGCCTGCTGGAGGCTGCTGCGCTCCCCTCGCTGCCCCATCCGCCTCCTTCCTGGGGCCATCTAGCGGCACATTTTCATACCGTTCCCTGCAACGCCCGCACGCTCACCTGGGCTTTATGCAAACCGGGCTCTGGGAGCCTGCTCGCAGCCCTGCATCAGAGCACAAAGCAGCATCCCAGCGCAGCCGCCCCCTCAGCCCTTCCTCTGACAGGCCAGGGGCACGCTCCCTTTCCCCCTCTGTTTAAAGTCTTTATGCCCGTGGAACGCTTTAATCCAAAAAAATGCTTTTACTAGGGCAGCAGGCTGGTTAATTGTGAGGATACCATCCGTGTCTCAAAGCCTGGCACCTCACAGCCAAGTCAGAATAATCAGGACTGACTACAAGGGTTGAGGGTTTTTATCTCTGTTAAAGTTAAGGATCTAAACACCTGTGCCTCTACACCCAGAATGTTTCCAAATTATATTTGCCATAATGTGCATGTAGCTGTTCCCATGCACCAAGCCCTGCAAAAAAACCCCAGACCTTCTGCCTAAAGAGATTTAAATGAAATGGGCCCTTCCTACAAATCCCACCCAAGCTTACAAAAGCATTCCTTGATCTAGACAGGGCTGCACCAGTATCAGATCAGGGAAATTCAGATGATTTCCCTCCCCACAGGAGCAGAGCCCTCGCTCTGTGTCACCAGCCTGGCACAGGGATCAGGAGGGTGAGGGCAGCCCTGCTCCTGCACACAAAGGTGCCACAAGCCAGGCCTGCCCATCAGCTGCAGGAGGAGATGGCAGCAGGGATTAGAACAGTTATTTGCAGCCACCATGGGAACAACACCATTTTTCTGGGCACAACCAGAGCAGAGGAGACAGAGAACCCAAAAGAGCCAGGGCTGTGTCCTGACACCCCTGCCCCTGTTCTGCTCCCTCAGTGCCAAGACAGAGGCACTTTTGGAGTCATTTTTTGTGTCTATTTACCCAGTGTAAACCTGTGACAGGTTCTTCAGCCCCAGCTATAGACATGGCCCAATGAGCACCCCACTCACCACTGGGACTGATAGGGCACCAGTAAATGGGGAGGGCAGCATTTATACAGAGGGTTGGCAAGGGCTGTGCAGCTCCTTCCTCACGGCCTCCTGCAAGGAGAATAAACTCCTAGATATTATATATCTAGATATGAGTATTATCAAACTTCCAGGCTGTATGGAATTTAGGAAGTTACAGACTATTGGGAGCATAACCCAGCCTAAAAGGCCATGGTGTTCACTCCCATGTGTAACATCTCACTTGCTAGCAAATGAAAAATTAATCCAGAGCAGTAATTTTCCTAGAAAATCAATATTTCCTCAATGATCAAATATCTGGCGCTGTCTTGTAGCAAAGATGAGCACATTGTTGTGCTAACAGGCACAAGAACTATCTGCAGCTTTGAAGGTTGCAGTGGCATCCCACCCTTCCAACATTTTTCTTTTTCCACATTAAACCTTTAGAGGGGCTAACAGGCTGTTTTAAAGCCAAAGATCACAGTTCCTGGGGAGGGTTTCTAAAACCCAGCATTTATTTCTGCTCCATTTCAGGCTGACCAGGACCAGAATCTCACCCAGAATCTCCCATCCCAGCTACCACCCAATTCCTGGGTGCTGCTTCCTGCCTGAGTCTCCCCTGCAGCAGCCAGAGCCCCAGGGGACTGTCATTATCAGCAGATGGCTGTCCCAGATTTGCTGGGGTGTGCCTTGCCAAGAGTGGAAAATTACACATTGATGCTGTACCTGACTGAGGTCCTCAAAAAGAAAAACCTCTGTGGGGAGTTTGGGGACTTCTCACATAAGAAAGCAGGTGTCGAAGGGCCCAGCCAGGCTGGCACAGGAATGCAGGATGATAAAAGGCTGCCAGGCCAGCCAGAGGCAGCATTTCACTCGTCTGTCGAGTTCCTTCCCTTCCAGCCACACTCCTGGTTCCAGAGCAGAGCCTTTGCCACGCTCATCCCTGCGTTTCAACATCCTCTCCAAACCCAGGACGCCTCCTTTGTTCTGCAGCCAAGGAGCTCCAAAAATCAAAGGGCGCAGAGGCTGATAGGACAGGACCCCACGCACAGCCCAAACCCTTCCCCAGCTGCCTCCAGGTGCAGGCTGGCTGCTGCTCTCTGCGGGGACACTCTGGCACCTGGGGACCCAAACCAGGTTGGGTTTGCTTAGGCCTAGCTCAAATCCCACAGACAAGCAAGGGTGAGTGTGGAAGAGTCTCAGCAAAGAGCAAAGCCAGCTCAATCCCACACAGGCTCCATGGAAAACATCAGAGCCCTGAGATTTAACGTTTGTCTGGCTGGGAGCTGCAGCCATGGATGGAGGGCAGCAGGCCCAGCACCAGCTGAAGGAGCAGGGAGGAGCAGCAGCACCACAGGGAACCTCTGCCAGCCCTTCCCACATTTTCACACACTCGGGTTTCAGATTTGCACAGAGCAGCTGCTTTCTCCCCCACCCTTCAGCTCCATGTAAATCACATCGCTTCTGTCTCTGCTCATCCCACCAGTCCCCAAAGAAGTAGAAACCACAAGTTCCAAGACCCTGGAGCCCTTTTGAGTCACAGGGAAGGCACATCTAACACAGCAGAACTCCCTGCAGGGATACACCCCCCCAGCTCTCCAGGGGAGCCAGGCAATCACGCAGCAGCCATTTCCATCCTGTGCCTTCCCCACGTCCCCCTCACTTCTCACACAGCTCCCTACCTCCTGAAGGATCCCAGAGCTCCCCATCGTAGGCCATTCCCTCCTTCCCCACCACAGCTTTGAGGAGCAACCCTTCCCCAGCCTGAATCAGGCCTATAAAGACTCAAGGCCCTCTTGCTCCACGCAGCAAATTCACACCTTCATTATCTCCATTGCCCACAGCTGGCTCTGTTCTCCATTGCCCATGCTGGCTCTGTTCTCCATTGCCCATGCTGGCTCTGTTCTCCATTGCCCACATCTGGCTCTGTTCTCCATTGCCCATGCTGGCTCTGTTCTCCTTTGCCCACAGCTGGCTCTGCTGATCCTGACGGGCACCGCTGGCACCTGGGCACAGGAGGAGGGGAAGCACCGCTCCAGGCAGGCAGTGAGAGCCCTCACAGAGGTGCCCACGCTGCTGTGAGGGGTTCTGGCACCAAAATCCGTGTGAAGCTGTCACCAGAGGTGTGTCAGGTGCTTCTCAGTGGTGGTGGGGCATCCGGGGAGATGTACAAGTGATGTGCAAAGAATACATGGAATTTTCAAAGCTCTTTGAGTTTACAGACCGTGCCCCCACTCTGTTTTTCTGTGGTCAGTAGGATTTAGCCCCAAAATGGGTGTTGTTTGCTAGAAACCAGCACCCTTCACCAGTGTGTGCTCAAGGCCACCAGGGCCCTCACCCGCCCCAGAGGACACGGCCAAACCAGCCCCTGCCTGTGGCTTCCCCATCAATTGCCCACATTAACCTCTCCAAATCTGATGGAAACACCTTTTCCAGTGGAAACCTCCTCCGTGCGCTTGGCGTGGCCTCACCCCGTGATTGCACCGGGGTGATGTGATTTGAGAGGAAGCCGAAAAAGCAGCGATTGATTACCCGTAAAACAGGGTTATAATCCAATAAATAAATGATAAATCAGCGTGTCTCCTCTTAGTGAGGAGCTGGAGACTCCGAGTTCCCCTGGAAGGAGCTGAACAGAATATCCATTATTCAAACCGATCGCGGCTACCCAAGTGGAAAGAACAGCTGCGCCTTCATGTTCCCTGACACTTTTCCTTGTTACACCATCCTCGCTGAATACCGAGTGATTGGGACTCGAGGTAACTCATTAAGGGAAGGCAGGGAGGGCCATTTCCTGGGTCTGCTAACCCCTGTCAGTTCGGATCAGAACCCGACACCCAGGGAGCAAAGGGGGTTACTCGGGTACACCTCAAACCAATCCTGCAGCTCCCAGCCAGGGCTCTGCCCTTGCAGGGGTGGATTCCCCCGAGCTCTGCTCACACAGATTAAACATTTGTGATGCAGGACCACCATCCCACCCACCACCTTCCCATCTCACCACTCCTGGAAGCACCGAGCCTCCAAGGGTTTAAAACTCCTTCAGAAATTTCTCAGCCCGCTGGAACCCGGGAATTACCTCCCACAAAACCCCTGCCCGTCCCTGCCTCCCAAACAGCTCTGACGCCGCCATGCACACACACAATTCAGAGCCTTAATGAGAGCACGCACCAGCCTGGGCAGAGACAATGGGCATTTCTCATCACCCTTCAGACACAGCCAGAAAGTAGGACAGCACTTTATTTGGAAGCTCTGCTAGACCTGGAAAGCCCCTTCCCCACGGGAGCCCTGGGATAAGGTCCCCTCTGAGTTAATCCCAAAGTTTCACTGTCTGCTCCAAGCTTCTAAGGCGGGGCTTATATTTTATGTCTTATATTTTTCCTGCTGGGAAGGTTTTCTTCCCCACTGTGCACCCACTGCACATTAAAAGGCAATCAATATCATTCCCATTGTTTACCCTCAAGTTTGATGCGTGTCCTCCTGCATTTACATCCTTGTTCTCATGTTTTTGTGCCCCCCAGTTTCACCAAAGCCAGTTAATCTCTGGCCCAGAGTGAAGCACTTTGAGTGAAATGGTGATTCCTGGTACAGAATGGTTTTGTAATGAGCAGGAGGCAGAAATCAGAACTATAACAAGGATGTTATAAGACAAAGTGCTCATGAAGGACGTTTGTCTGTAAGAGAGAGTAAAAAGTGTAAGGCAAGTGGGAGGAGTACAAATAAAAGCATGAAACAAAACATGAACACATTGGTTCTGTGCTTGCTCACATTGAGACGTGCCTGTGAGTGAGCAGGCAGTGAGCAAAGACAAAACCACGCGAGCAAAACAGTTCAGTGGGTGTGGATATGTGAGGGAGGGCAGCAGAAACCCCAGGAGACAAAGCCAGGAGGCCTCAGCCCCCCAGCCCAGCCCCTGGCACGGCCGGGAGGGCGACAGTTCAATCTGTAAAACCCTGCCTGCTCTCAGAGTGCAGCTACACACACACACACACCTGCACGGTGCTGGGAGACTTCCTGCAAAAACACCGGGCCCAAAGCTGCCTCCCTCGGCACGCCCAGCACGGGGGTCTCCTTTGGAGGGTGTGGAAACCCCCAGGAGCCATCCTGCCCATGCTGGAGGCAGCCTTGCACCCCTGCTCTCCCCCCGGAGAGGTGAGAGGGGTTCACAGATTTCCAGCAGGGCCTCTCCTTTCTCCGGCTCTGAAGAAGAAACTTTCAATTCAGATCTTTTCCTTTTGGGTACTGCTGCCTGCGTCCTGTTCATTCCTCATGCCCGGGCTCTTGGGGATCCCCGGGACACCCCTGACCCCGCCGCTGCCCCTGCCGGCCTTGGGAAACGCTTCCCGAGGGGCTGCGGGACCCCCGGCGCCGAGCCCTGCCCGTGCTGCCGGGCTGCTCCCACCAGGTGGCACTCCAGGAGCGGCGGACGGCCACTCCGGGCCCCGGGAGAGCTCGGTCCCGCTCCCGGGAACAGCCCCGGCACGGGAGCGGCCCCGGGAGCGGCGGCAGCGGCCCCGGCCGCGGGGACACCCCCAGCAGCAAGGAGCCCCCCTGCCCTCCTGCGGGCTGCTGGCATCCAGCTCCTGCCTGCCGCCGTGGTTTCACGATTCCCTAATTTCGTGATTTCCCCATTTCAGGAGGAAATGAGCTGTGGCACGAGGATGGAGCTTCCCTATTCCCATCCCGTCCCCAAACCATCCTTCCTTTCCTCCGTCCCACTTTTCCTCCCTCCCTGCCCGGAGCCAGCCAGGCCAAGCACTCCCGCACCGTCGGTGCAGCCTGCGGGCACCGGAGTGAGGAAAAGGAGGATGAAATTCATGGTTCCTGTCTCGTCCCTAGCCCTGGTTAGATATTTGGTTAAATATTTGGCAGAGAGGACACCCCAGAGCCGCCTGTGGAAGGGGTGTGAGCACAGGTACCGGGGACACTCACACACGTCTCCCTCTCCCTGAAGGGTCACGGTCAGGGACCCCAAAGGTGTGCCGGGGGCGATGAGGGGGCCTGGGACTGCTCGGCGAGCTGCTGCTGGCAGAGGTGAATTTACCCAAAGCAGGCGATAGCGAAAGTATGGCCAACTAACAGAGCCACGGATCCCAAACCCACAGGTTAGAGCCGCCGAGCCCCAGCCGGGCTGTGCTGGGCCAGGCGGGACTAAAGCTGGGAAAGCCGGGGCCGGAGGGGATGTGTGCGGGCAGCGGCGACAGGTCACACCGCGCCCGGCGTCCCACACCGCACACGTCTTGTGTTGGGAGAAAAAAATGCCCTCACAGCCACATTTCTTTACATCAACTTTATATAATGACACTCACACCTATCTGAGCTACATAAATATTTGAAATGTAGATTAAACTCCTCAGCGCTTTCAGAATATCACGCTCAGAGAAAGCTGTACAGAAAGTGACACCGAGGCACCGAGCGGCTCTGGAGCTCCTGCGGCGGCCGTAGCACAGACCTGCGTGCAGGCGAGCACGCCCGGCCGGGTGTCCGGAGCTGCTGCCCGGCTGCGCGCCCGGCCCCGGGCTCGGCGATTCTCGCCCGGCTGCCCGAGGGCTCGGGCGGCTCTGCTGCACTCGGGTTTCTGGGTTGGTTTGCCCCTCCGTTGTTGTTACTAAGGGAAAACGTTGTTACCCTTTAAATAATGTCCCTGCCGGCCCAAGCGCCGCTTGTCCCGGCAGCGAACCCTCCGGGGCGCGCACCGAACCCCGCTTGCTCGCACCGAAACCATTTTCGGAGGGGTCGCGGCTCGCTGCGCTCCCACGCGTGTTCCCCCGGTGTTTGGCCGAGGAGCGCTCCCGGGCCAGGTTATTCCTCCTCTGCTGGAAGGGTTCCTGGTGAGAAATCGCATTTAAAACA
The DNA here is from genome assembly GCA_013400075.1 of Hippolais icterina. Lineage (NCBI taxonomy): Eukaryota > Metazoa > Chordata > Aves > Passeriformes > Sylviidae > Hippolais > Hippolais icterina. Next base: position 43,993 of record VWYN01012402.1, read on the forward strand.
AGCCAAAAACGCCACAGCACCACCGCCACCAGCGTGGGGCGGCTCGCGGCTTCACCCCCCCGCGCTAATGACTGACGGCTGGGGCCACCGAGACAAATAAATACATCGTAAGGAGGGCAATGGGTCGCGAGTCGTTTTGGCCCTAAGGTGAGATTTAGCAATGACCGCCCATTAAAACGAGCTTTTCACTTCTCCGAGGGGTAGCCCCTACCCCCACCGCTCCAGCCAGGGAAGCGGGGGAGCCTCCTGACCTGGTTTATAATTGTATTTAGGTTTGAGAGGTTTTTTCTGCTTGCTTTTTTAGATCGGAGACGGGAGAAATGAAAACCGGCTGAAAAAGGGACGCGGGAGAACGGAGGAGTAAAAAAATCTCCCCTCGAAAATCCAAGGGAAGGCCACGAACGGACGGCGAGGGGAAGCTGCAAGAAGGCATTTCCAAGGATCCTATGGAAAACAAACGCGAGGGAGCAGCTCCGGGGCAGGAGGGACAGAACGCTGCCGGAGGATCGCGGTGCCGCATTCCCAAGGGAGCGCGGCCGGGCAGCGCCGTGCCGGGACCCCTGTCCTGCTGGGGCACCTAAACCGGGGCTCCACGAAAGCCCGGAGAAACCGCTCCAGCTCGCTCCTGCCCCAGGAACCCCCCGTGTTTTACCGGCCCGTCAGTCCAGCCCATGGGATGCTCCGAGCCGGACCCCGCGTCCCCATCCTCGGCCGCTCCCCCTTCCCCGGAGCCGCTCCGCTCCTGCCTTCCCTGGAGGGAGCAGCTCCGGGGGGAAAAGCACCGCTGGATTTTTCTCTCCAGCTTATTTCCTTGATAATTTTATTTTGTGAGTGGCGCTCGGGCGGCTTGAAAGGAAATAAAGCTTGAAAGGACCTCGGGAAGGAGAGAAGCCGCAGGCAGAGGGGGCTGCCCCGGGAGGGGAGGGAGTCGGGGTGTCCGTGGGGTCGGGCGGGCTCCGCACAGCCCAGCCCGCTCGGTGCCGGTTTGGTTTTTATTTCAGTGCCTTCTCTGAGAAGGTTTTGATGCGAGGGAAAGCTCAGTTTGGTGAGACCAAGGTGAAATTCCGCGGGAATTATGGCCGCGGTTACCTGCGCGAAAGGTCCAACTCTGTCTCGGCTGAGAGCGTTTAGAAATACAATAATGATGAAGTATTTATTCTAGAATAATCAAATCATTTTACAAAGCAAAAAAACGAAGAAAAAAAGAAAAAAGAGAGACGGATTAGAAAAGGGGAGCCCGAAGGTGCTGCCTGCGAGGGGCTGCGGGTTGAGTTTCCACGAAGGAGCGGTGGCAGATGAGGAGAGCTCAGCTCCAGAGCCCCGCAGCAGCTCCGAGCCCCGGCCCGGCCTCGGGGCTCACCCTGCCCGCAGCAGCCCCAGCCTCGGGGCGAGAGGACGGGGCCAGGAGCTGAAATAGCGCTTGGACGGCCACTTGCAGCTCAAGGGCTTCGCCTCGCCGTGTTTTTACACGCCTTAATTGTTCCCTAATAATGCGGGGTTTGGGGAGAAGCACGTGGGAAGTTTGGGGTTGGCTGGAAAAAACCAAAAAACAAATCAAAACGCCGAAACAAAAATGCCAACAAGAAAAAACCCCCAAGGCATCGCCCTGCGGGGCTGCCTCCCTGGGATCCGCTGGGTTTTCTCTCCCCAGCCGCAACCAAAAAACTTCAGGTGCAAAGGGAGATGGTTGCGCGGCGGGGCGGGCTGCGGGAGAGGTCGGCGGGTCAGGGCGGTGCCGCGGTGCGAACCCGCGGGTCCCCAGGCTGGAATGTCCCGCTGGGGCTCTCCTCCCTCCCCCGGGACGCGGCCGCACCGCGGGGAGGAGGATGAGGGCTCGGGGCTGCCCCCGTGCCCCCGCGGCCGGGGGTTTCTCGGCGAGGCGCGGCCGGAGGTGCCGAAGGAGGGAGGTTTCTCCCGCCCCGTTTCCCCCATCAGATGATTCCAACTCCGCCGTCCCGGCGCCTCCAGCGCGGATCCGCCCGGCCGGCTGTCGCTCCCGGCCCGGGTGACAGGGACCGGGGGGGCGGCGGGGCGGTCCCCGCACGCTGCCAAGCGCCGGCGCCTCCAGGCAATCGCCGCATCGGCCCCTTCACCCCGCCGAGACAGCCAACAGCCGCTCCGTCTGTCCTGCCAGCCCTCCGTCCGTCCGTCCGTCCTTCTCTCAGCCCGGGCCGCGAGCAGCGCGCTCCGGTCACCCTCTGGCAGCGCCCCGGGCGTGCCGGCAGGAGCTGGGGCAGTGCCCCTCACACCCACGGGCACCCAGGGGCTTGGAGCTCGCCCCACTGTGGGAAGCGAAGGTCCGAGAGTGGCCCCGACCCCGCCGCCCACCGGGGGCTGCGGCTTGGGCTCCCACCCGGCCCGGTGTGCGCTCCTGCAGACACATGGCTGCTCAATTTCAAGCAACTCCTCTATATTTCTAATTTTCTCCCTTTTTTTTTCCTCTTCCCTTCTCCCAAACCCTCTTTCTGCCTTCCCAAAATCGTTTCCCGGTGCAATCCTGCAGCCCGAGGCGAGGGAGGAGGCGGGATGGTCCCTGCTTCCAAGACTTTTGCGAACAATCGTTAGAGAAATCAACCCCTTTTTTTTTTCTTTCTTTCTTTTTTTTTTTCTTCCCTTCCCCTGTGCAGAGGCCGTAGAGGTCCCTTTGATCTGCGAGGCCTGGCGTGCTCCGATCCCGCACGCCGGCTGTGCGCGGGGAGGGGGCTCGGCCGCCGCGGGAGCCTCCGAGCCGGGACATGAAAGGGGGGAA
>VWYN01012402.1:73874-91945 GCA_013400075.1 Hippolais icterina
CCGCCGGGCAGGCGGCGGCCCCAGGGCAGCGCGGCCCCGCCGGGCTGTCCCCCGGCTGAGCAAGCGAGTTTCCGCTCGTTCCGAGCAAGGTGAATTCCCAGGAACTCTCCTCCCCCCGCCTGCCCTGGAGGGTCCGGCCGGCAGCGAGAGGGGAGAGAGGTGGGAAGGAGCGAGGGATCCCGCAGCACCCTCCCTCCAGCCTCAGGAGTCCTCACGGGAGGAAAACCTTCAGCAGTGCGGGCGAGGGTTCCTCCCCGCCGTGCCCGTGCCCCGAGCGCGGGGGCTCCGGCCCGGGGGAGCCGCACGCCGAGGCCCCCCGGTTCTGGCCGGGACCAGCGCAGAGCCGGGATGGAGCGAGGGGAGCAGAGAGGGGGAGCCCTCAGCCCACGGGAGCTCCCGGCTGGGTGTGGGTGTCCCCCCGGAGCCGCTCTGCGGGCCCGCAGGTGGGGAGGGACCCCTGTGAGGGGTGCCGGGTCTCCGCAGGGATCTCTCGGGGGTCGCTCCGTGTGCCCGAGCGGGACGGGGCTCGGGGGGGTGAGGCTGTGGCGGACCGGGAGGAGCTCGGGTCCAGCCAGATCCCCCGGCACCCCGCGTGGGGCTGGGAGAGCCCGAGGGACGGACAGACGGACCTTGCCGAACGGTAAAACGCGCTGCACTCTGGTGCTGTAGTTAGGGCGATCCCTGTCCTGCCCTAACCCTAACCCTAACCCCTCTTCCGGGGCTGAGCAAAGAAGGGCCCCGGGGACGGAGCTGCCCGCCCGGGATGGGGCAGCACCCCCGGCGCTGCTGCCGCGCTCCCGGCCCCTCCCGGGCCTCCGCTGCAAGTGCCCGCGTCTCCCCGTCCCGGGAGGGAGTGCGGCACACGGGAGGCGGCAGCTCTCGGATCCCTCCCTCCCGGCGCAGGAACCTCTCTCGAGCAGGAGGAAGGCAAAGCCCGCTGGGTTTTAGGGAGAGGAGGGTTTGGAAGGGGAGCGCACCCCGGTGCGTGCCCGGGAGGTGCCTCCATCTCCGGCGCGGAGCCGGCGGCGGTGGCCGCGGGGCCGGTGACAGCCGGGCAGAGCCCGGAGCATCCCCGCTGCCCCGGCCTCCTCCGGGCCAGTAATTGGGTGTGCTTAAAATCAACCCGGCTAACGAGCCTGCTGTCCTCCTCACCCCACCCCCGCGTGTGAAACATTGTCATTAGGCGTCTAATATCCCCATCGCTTCCAGGGGGGAATGGGAAGAGGCTGCTCGAAAAAAAACACAGACAAAAGGAAGTGTGTGAACTCCCAGCGCCCGTACGCACAGCACAATGCAAAGCGGGTTAATATCAGTTAGCAGTTCTGCAGTGACCTGTAAAGTTGCCTCTCTGGAAAGATTCTTGATGTATTACTTAACATGGCTACACAGTTATCTGTCTCGGCATTAATGCGTCCATTAAATCACTGTTGAGTAGCATCAACCTACTCCCGAGTCTTTCCGTCCCCTGGGAATATGGTTTCTAAACGGGATCAAACATGTGATGCTGACAAGTCATGAGATAAGTTATAATTAATTAGAGTTTGCTCCATCCACAGGATGGGTACTTGGGGGAGTGGGGATGGACCGGGCCATTAAGGACTGCAGCCAGGAGGGAGGATCTATAATATCGAGTTGGAAAACAACAAGAAGTAATAATCAAAGGTGGCCGAAGAAAACTGCAAACCTTTAGCTTTCAGAACTCGGTCAAGATTAAAGTTGTTCTTGATGGGAAACACACCATCCACTCCTTAATGAAAACCATGGGGAGACCGACGCTGCGGATGGCTCCTTACGGAGGGAGAGGAATCCTCGCTCCGGGTCCTGAAGACAAAAATCGGCGGCACAGCTTGCGAGGGGAAGAAGAGAAAGGGAGGAAGGAGTTGGGCGAAGGGAGCCGCCTCGGCTGGCCGAGCAGCGGAGCCGCAGCCAGGGGTCACGTCTCCACCCCACACACACTTCGGGGTCGTTTCGCAGATGTTCCCCCGCTCCAGAGAGGCCCGGAGCATCCCCCTGCGTGCCCCGGAGCGCCCTGGAAGCTGCCGAAGCCCCTTCTCCTCCTGGCAGACAAATGGCCCCTCTTGCCCTGGGCTGGGGCCAGCCCGCAGCCCTCCCCCTGCCCTCTCTGCCGGAACGACAGTTAAAAATCAGACTGCAAACAAGTGGATTTTGGTCTGAGCTGTAATAGCCCCTATTTGCTTTGCCTTAACAAACAGCTGGAGGGGGGGATTTACTTTCAGGCCGGCTGTAAAAGCTCCACGCGGGAGGGGAAAGGCAGGGGACGGAGGTTAACCCCGGCACGGGGCGTCTTTTCATGCCCTCTGCGAGTCAAAGCAATGGCCGCGTTTATTTGCTTGCTCTCTGCAACAAATGGGAGCCCTTCAGGTGAGAAGATGTTGGAAGGGTGGAATGACAGGACAGATTTACACCTGTCCTCACAGCCTACTCTGACAACCCCTATAGCCTACAGAAATGACCGGTGGTGCCGCGCAGTCTGGGGAAGTCAGCAGGTTCACTCGGCTTTTTTGATGCTTTTTTCACTCTGTCCTCCCCCACCGCTGCCCCTCCTGCTTCCTTCCCCCTTTCCCTCATCTTCTTAGGGCACGGCACGAAGCACGGCGGGACGGCCCCGACTGACAGGCCCCCCGTGCCCCAGGAATATCACAGCTGACCCCGGGCAGCCCTTCTCAGCACCTCCTCGCTCGCACAGGGTGCCCGGGGTTTGCCACACTCCAGCCTCTGCTATAACCCCCAGCTCTCAGCTGTCCCCTCCCAGACGAGCAGGCAGAGCGGAGATAACCCCCGCCATGCCCTGTCCCCCCCAGCCATCCCACCTCGATGACAGAGGCTGTCCAGATGCCTCTGGAATCTGGCTGGGCCCAGCTGCCATCTTCATCCGTGGAGAGGACAAAGGCCGCATTCTCCATCCCCACCCCAAGCGCTGTTGCCACCTCCGAGTGCCTGCTGAAAGCGCTGCTCAGAGCCGGCTCTGCTGGAGCCAGGGCCACTCAGCCCCGCACCCGGCACGCCGGGAAGGCTGCGGCCACTCCGCCCGAGGGCACGGCGGTGTTGGAGAGGATTGGAACACGTTCCGGAAGCCCCTAGCCAAAAGCATCTCGTGAGCAAGCAGCACAGCCCAACATCTCAACACTCCGCCTCATCAAACGGGTAAAAAAGGCGCTCAGCTCCAGCGTGGGTGCCCGAAGTTCAGTCAAAGAGCCGAAGGTAAAAGCCCCACGACACGGCAGCGCATCACTGAGGTCTCCTGACGGATCCCACCGCGTTCCCAGGACTGAGCTCCCGGGCAGCAAAGTGCTCAGGCGCGGGATGCACACGGGTGGGACACCGGGCAGAGAAGAAACAACGGGTCCTGAGCTGCTCTAAGCATTTTCACCTGAAGGTTGTTAAGTGCCACATTCTGCTGGAGATCTCCAGCTGGATTCCTCCTCCTGCCACGGGCAAGGGAGCCAAAGCCATCAGTTCTAACAAAAAAAAATAGAAAGGAAAAAAATAAAAAAGGCCAGAGGTTTGTCATGTCCCTGTTAGGCTCATTGCAGCAATGATTTCCCAATTACACAGAGTCAGTTTCAACAGAAGAGACTGGGAATGCCTCACAGGAGGACGCTTGCCTGCCCCAGGCTAGGAAAGTGTAGAGAACCTGCCCCGAATGAGGCAAGTGCGGGGATTTGCAAACAGGTACCGCTGCTCACGGCGACAACCCCAAGCCCTGGAATGGGGTTATAGCCAGAGGCCAGCACTCGAGATTCCTCTAAAATCTTCGGGAACATCTAAGGGTTCGGCACTTCTGAAAATCTCTCGAGGCTTCTTCAGATGCCTGGAGAGAGATTTCACAGCTTGTCTCCTCTTAATAGCTGAGCTTTTAGTCTCTGGCCAGAAAAATAGGCTGTGCAACTTCACCGTGCCTTCCTTACAATAATTAGGATGAATAACTCAGCATTTCACCGTGATACACATCAATGCTACCAGTAACCATGAGATAACATCGTTTGTGGTGGCACCGATCCCAGGGAGGATGGCAGGACACCACAAAGGGGTAACGGGGGACAGCGAGAGGAGTTAAACCTTTTGTAGGAAGGTTTAACTGGAGAGTGCTGGGATGCCTCTCCCCGCTGCATTTCCTGCCGCAGGCTGAGGCTTTCTGGGATGGTCCTGCCAATGAAGACATCGCAGGAACAGATGAGGCCAAGGATACCCCTCGGAAACTTCAGAAGAAAGGTTTATGTTTTCTCCTGTGCAATGTGAATATGCAGATGAATTTGTGTATGGCTACTCTGTGGAGTAAATGCCTTTCAGGGAAGGGACAAATGCTCTTTGGGATCGGCGGGGAAGAGATTGGAGTACCAGACTCTTTTAAATTACCTTTTCCCAGTCAGCCTCACCCTGATGGGGTGATATTTCAAGGGAGGCATCGATCCAGGTGCTTGACCATGAAGAGTTAATCTCTCCATGGAGAGATTCCTCAGCCATTGCCATCCACAATTTCACACGCAGGGTGCATTGCCTGTTTGGGGATCTGCATCAACCACGCAGTCAAAGTCAAGGTCTCCTCCTCATTCCTTTAAATGATCCGGACCCTGCCTCTCAAAAAAACCCCAAACCACTTCCCCCTGCCGTGTGCTGGAGTTTGTACCGGGGAGGTTGTGGCGGGGGCAGTGCTGACAGCCGGCTTTGCTCGGTGAGAGGCCCCTGGCAGCACAACCCCTTCTCACCTCCCTTTACCAAAGCCTGGCCCTGGCACCCTCCTGGCGCAGGAGAGCCACTCCTTGTCCATCAAGGACCCCCAGATGGGAGTGCCTGCTGCCCTGTCGGGCCCCAAACACGCTGGATTTCCTTCCCACCTCCTGGGGAACACAGGGCACATCCAGGGCACCCCAGGAGCGCTGGGTTTGCTGCTCCTCGCCCAGACACAGCCCATCTGCATGTATGCAATGACCACGTCTGGCAAGACTGGATGTGTTCAGCCCAGGAATAATTTCCAGGCATAGAAAGGGTGTGCACAGGAACCCCAGACATTTTCTAAGCCTACTCAAGACCTGCCATGATCAGATGGTTTGTCCAGCCAAAGAAGCCCTGAAGATGGAGCACATGGCTGGGAATCATCAGATTTGGAGGGAGTTAAGGACATTCAGAAGACACTTCCAAACGTGCAGTTTTTCTTGCATGACACACAGGGTCACTCTTGTCAACAAATACCCCATTTTAATATTTCATTAAACTTTCATGGTGTACTCTGAGTCCATGATATAGGCACAGTCAACAAACGTAAAAATCAATTAATCAGTCCCTGAGTGAATACCCAGTGAGAGAGAGAAAGGCTCCCATTAATTTCTCCAGACTTCAGGTCAAGCCCTAAATGTATAAAGATCAAAAGGCCTGGAGATTAGCATTGAGCCAAGTCATCAGCAGTGGGATTTCCAAAGGCCACGCTCAGCCCCTTGCAAGTAGATTGGCAAAAACACACTGACCCAAGATTTTTTAGTTCCCTTTTCTTTGTGCAGTGAGGCAACTTTGGATTTTACTTCTTATTTAGGAAAGGAAATGGTAAAAGAAGTTGCTTGCACTTTTTACCACAAGGGAGAGTTTTCCTCTACACACTCACACGTCACTCCAGAGCTCCTGAGAAGATGAGTGACAGCCAAATTGCCTCGCACCCTTTGCTCTTTGCACATCTCCCTGCCAGCTTTGTGCTGGGAACAGGTGGCTTTCACACCTAGCACATATTTGTGCTGGCTGAGTGTTAGCAGTGAAATCAAATCCTTTCCTCTGACCCAGGAATTTTGATGGCAGAGGGAAGGGTGGCTCGCTTGAGGGGGTGTGGCACTTCTTTCCACAGGAACATTTATCATTTCTCTGCTGAAAAAGAGACCAATAACTCATACCCCGTGCCTGTTATTACCCTGCGAATTCAAAGGTGTCTCGTTTTTAATGGGCCCTTAGCAATAGCGCCGGCACCTCATCATTTATCATCTCGTGCTGACAACTTCCTTGATGCACAGAGCTCCTGAATGGCACCTCGAAAAGAGGTGTCAGCAGAATGAGCCGTGAGGGGTCTCGTAGCTGTTCCTGCAGTCAGGCAAAGGAAGACCCGAGGCGTGTTTATCCCTTTGAACTGCAATATCAGTCACAATATCAGAATCTCTATGTCCTCCTCTCTAGCCCAGTGCTGGGATGAGCACAGGGGAGGAAAAGCAACCTCTGAAGGCCACATGTCCCTCTTCAGCAGGGCAAGAGGGATGGGGCACAGCAGGGCAGGCAGGAGAGCCCAGCTCCCACCGCCTTCCCAAATCCAACAACCACATCGGAGCTGGCACAGCTGGGAGATACCCCTGCACAGGGCAGAACTGGCCCAAACGACTTCTCCTCCTTCCCAAAGCAGAGCAGAAACCAAGGGCTGAGTCACAGCTTTGACCTACAATTTGAAGCCTGCTTTTTTTCCCAGGGCTTTAAGGAAATCTCGTGTTAAATCCATAACCGAGTCCTAAGGGAGACAGGCAAAACATCCTCTGACACAGCTGACCTCCTTTCTCTCGCTCTCTCTTCGAGAAGATGTTTTTCAAGGAAAGAAGCCAAAAATCGAGCTTAGGGAAATGAGCAGAGCTTGGCTGGGTTGATGGGGCTGAGCTGATTTTGGCCAGGCTGTGCTGCCTGCTAACCTGCTCCTATGCAAATCCCAGCAGCAGCAGCAGCAGCAGCCTCACCCTGGCAAGGGCTGCTCTTCCCTCCTGGTTTGTGCAAATGCAGCCTTGCCACAAATCCATTTGCAATGGCCTTGAACGACAACAGCTGATTTTGACGCTGGCAACAGTAAATCTTTCACTTTCCCCTTGGAGGGTTTGGCAGAGCCTGGCTGATTTTCTTCTCCAAACCTTGCCTGGCAAAGGTTTCCCTATCTCATAGCCTCATGCAAGCACAACACTCTGTAATTACCAGGCCCAGAGTCTTTCATTCAAGTGCCTTCAAGGACTTTAAAGAATTTTGACTTGGGGCCCCCTGGGGCCAAAGCCCAAGGATTACTTTGCCCAATTTACTTATGAGTAAACTGAGGCACGGCGGAGGGAAACCTGTAATTTTCACGAGTCTGTTCATTGAGGATTCCTCGTTTTCCACACTCCCAACCCTAAAATGCCCTAAAGGCTTCAGTATTCAGGGCTGCTGAGCAACCAAATATTTGGCGGAAGGATCCTGCAAGCTTTTCCCAGAAAGCCAACTCCATCCTCCTTCCGAACCACCCACTCAGGAAAAATCAGGGCACCCAAAACTGGTGGTTTGTGACACTCAGCTGATAACAGGGTATGCTATTAATGAGCCCCAAATCTCAACCTCTCTGCACCTCCACTGGGGAGATATCTAGAGGGGAAGGCAGGAAAGCAGGTAATAGCTTCCCCCTCTTCTGCCCAAGAGCTCGGAGTGGGGGCAGAAGGTGGGAGGGAGGGAAGGAGGAATTTCCAAACAGCCCCACAGGAGGCTCAGTGCTGCTGCCTGCCAGGAGACACCTCAGCCACAGCAGCACGTAGGGCCACGAGCACCAAACCCCACGAGTTCTGGTTCTGGGCCTGGCTCCCAGCACCCACGGCTCATTTCCCGTTTGAATGAAATCCCAGTGAGGCTCAGGCAGGAATTATCCCTCCTCTGTCCCCAGGGGCTGTGCACAAGGCATGGACTCTGTCGAGCAGCATCTCCAGCGTCCTCATGGACACCAGGGGTGGGTTTATCACCTGCTGTGGGCACCAAGCAGCTGCTCCCAGTGTGGATCCTCTGCCCAGAAATGAAAGCTTGCTCCAATAACCACTGCCTTAGTGGGGATCGTTAGTGGTCTCCTCCTCTATCTCACTGCTGTCCATTCCCACAAGAGTTTTAGGAAGCTTTCACCCTTTTTTCAACTTTGACTGAAACCACCATTCAAAAGCTACTCGGGGAAGGGATGGAGGGAAAGGGCAAAGCCACTTCAGCCTCCTTTTCCTACCAACTGTCTGAAGGAAAAGGAGTAATTGTGTATCACCCACATGCAGCCAGAGAATAAGTCACAGGAAAGAATCCATCAAAGGGGGAAAGGAGATTCAGATATTCAAGGAGAGGATTTCCAAGTTGACTTATGATTTTTCCTCCAGGATCTCATTGCAACAGGCACTGTGCAAACAGCGAGAGACAATTTCCTGCACTAGATACATTAAAATCTAAGCTGCAGAGTCAGAAAGAGTGTGGGAGGGAAAATGGGAGGGTTGAGGAGAATTGAACTGACTCACCCTGGGTTACTTATCTGGTCAAGAATAGAGGCAGGGAGGGATAATCCAAGGCTCCAGAGTGCCAGTCCAACACTGTCCTTCAGACAAGGTTGCTCCTACCCACCCCTTTGATCTGCTCATAACAGCAGGGAGCAAGAGCCACCTCTATCAAAATGAGAAGCCAGGCCACAGCCAAGGAGCAGCACAGGGAGAAATATCAAGAGAAGATTATCTGAGAATGCCAGGTACTTGTGAGAATAAAGTGTCTGTCACCAGCAAAAACATAATGGTGTGACCTGTGGGCTGGGGTAAATCAGCAGAGCTCCCCAGCAGCCAGGGCTGCTCACTAACCATCAGCAGGGTCTGCTCCACCTCATCAATCACCAGCGCCAGCAAGAGCAGAGGGGAGATGGGAGCTCAGGGAAGGCCCTTCCCCAGTTAGGGGAGCACCAACGTGTGGTCCCAAGCCAGGGATGTTGGGCAAGGAGAGAGAGGGGTGATTAAATAGAGAGAATAATGCCAAAATAGTGATGTAAATTAACCATCTTGAGTAAAGGAAAAGAAATGTGAATCCAGTCCTGTAAAGGTAAATTAAACCTTTCCTACCCCTCTGAACCCCAGAAAGAGTTAATAAAATCGTAGGAAAAGGAGAACAGAGATTCTAATTTATGGAGAGGTTCAAAGGGCTTTTGATAAAGCCCTTCAGTAGAGTCTCTGAAGGAAATTTTATAATCATGGGGTTGGGAGATAAAGTGCTGTCATAGATTAAAAACTTGTTGAGACAGAAAACAGAGGAGAAGGAAATAAATGGCAAATGACCAGCATGGAAATAATTTAGGAGAGGTGTCCCCGGGATGAATTTGGAAAGTGGTTAACTGTAGTATGACTTTATGACTAACAGCAATTAGACCTGGTAGAATAATAAACAGCAGCATGGCAACAATGCTGATCTGTACCCGTGTGCTGCAGAGAGTCTCATCCAGAACAGCTCATTGGTCTTTTTTTCATTATTTCAGGGGAAAAAATCCAGCACAAAGCAACGCCAAAGCCACGTGGGATGGGTTATTCCCATCCCTTCTCATTGAAAGCAAACCCAGAAACATTTCACCGACACCTCCCCGTCCCCGCACTCCCTCCACGGGCAGAGGTTTCCAGAGCTCTGACAGAGAATCCCTGGCACCAGCAAAGCGGAGGAGCAGGATTTTTCTGGCGTTCGGCTGCAATAAAGTTTTCAGTGATTCCCTCCCCCTCACTTCTCCCTCCCTGAGTTCACGGGCTGCCTTCCCTGAGCTGGCTCGGGCTGTGACCCACGGGCTGAGCAACACCCACGGGGGAGAGGAACAAAGAACTTGTGGTGAAGTGGAGGCCAGGTGAGAATTGCAAGGACAGGGGGATCCAGGAGGATCCTACAGAGGGTGGGATACCTGGAAATGCAGCTGAGCTGGATATCAGCCTCGGCTGGACTCAGTCAGTGCCCTGAGCTGGAAAGGGGTGAGAGAGAAGTGAGTCAGAACCTGCTCCCCCAGCCCAGGGCCTGGGCAAGGAGCCCTGCAGAGCTGAAAGGTGCCGTGCAAGGAGTGAGGAGGGGGATTTCTGTGGCACTGAAGGATCCTCCTGCGTGCTGTTAGGAGGTGCTGTGTCCTGGCAGCTGCCACATGTGGCACAGGCACACACACAGGGATTGCTGCTGGCACCTCTTCCCAAAGCAGGTGTAAAAAGGTGACGGGAAATGCCTCTTCCTTTTCCCACTTCCCAAACACAGGAGAACAACAACCACCCGGGATGTTTTCCACGTGCTCACTGCCCCCCACCTCAGCAGCTCTGCTCTGAGCCAGGCTTGGAAAAGCCCCTTCCCACCAAGTCCAGCCCCTTGTTATCCACAGGAAAAAGCAATAAAAGGACAGTGTGGAGATGAACCAGATTGCACTGTACATTTCAACCAGCCTTTAATCAAGTCATGCCAGGATAATTGGGAAACAAATGAAAATGGATACATTTGAGGCATGCTGAGAGCAGGGAAAGGCTGGATGCAGCTGCTGCATGGGCATGGAAGGATGCTCCCCAAGAGGGAGGAGCAAGGCACTGCCCTGAGGTAGAGCAGAGAAGGTGCTCGGCATTTCAAAAGAACCGGAGTCTCTCCGTAAGGGAACGGAATATTGCAGGAATATTGATTGCACAAGATGGCTGGGTGCCTGCCTTGCCTTTGTGACTCTCCCTCTTTTTTTTCTCCCTCCCCAGTGCGCCCACAATGGCAGCCCTTTTATGACAGAATGATTTCAGTGAGCCTAAACACAATGTGCCTTACAGCTGTAATTCTGGGACTCCTCGAGCATGAATCATATGATGCACGGAGCTGATAGTGGGGGCAGAGGCATTTGCTTCATTTCCAGACAGAGGGATGGAGTCAGGCTCCATCCGGCTGAACCAGTGCTTCCACTGCTCCTGCACCTTTCTCCAAACCCCACAAAGCAGGGCCAGGTCCCTGTGTGAGCCCTGCTTGCTGGAAGCCACCTTCCCGAGCCGCTGTGCGACTCAGGAATCAAAGCTCAAGGCATTCCAGCCCCTGGTCACTTGCAAAACCTCATGACCTTGTGGAGGCAAGGCCACAAAATTCACTTGTTTGACTTCATTCTCAGACTTTCATTGAGTTTGACTTGGGGAAAGGAAAAAAGCCAAGAAAACATCCAGTAACAAAACACAAAGCAGCAGAAATAAAAATAAAAGCAAAGGGCAGCAGAGTTTGCAGGGAGGGAAATCTCACTGCCCTTCCCTCCTGCCTGGACCTTTGGCTGTTTGGGGCCTTTTTTTTTGAAATATCCATCCATTCTTTTACTCCTTTCTAAGCCCATCGTACACGAATCCATCTATCTGGGCCTCCTGGAGATAAAGCAGTAAAGAAAACCTTGGGATGAAGATTTGAGAGGCAGGGAAGGATCCAAGAGCACACACAGGTGCCTTGCTCCAAGCGGGATTGAGCATTTCTCCAAAGCCCAACACACACTGGCCTCATTCCGCTGATTTCAGGAAAACTGTGCTCCCTCAGGACTGGATTAATTTTCTTTAAGCAAGTGCTCATAATGATTTTTTCACTCTCTGGTGGAAACCAGCACTGTCCCTACCATCCTCCTGTTACACAACGCATCCCAAACCCTTCACTTGCGTTGTATTTACGTAGCCTCGCTCAAGAGGTCAGTGACGCAAAAAATACTCCATTTTCCCTGTTTGTAGGTCATAAGATTTCACGGGTATGAGTGTCCTTTTATAGCACGGAGGCAAACAGCTAAGGACGTATTTTGATTGCCCTTTAAAACTCGCAATAAAGGTGTTAAAAGGAAAGAGTGTTTTTACGTGCCATGTCAAGCTCTAATCTACTCCATATCTCACACGCACGCTCTTCCAGCACAGAGCAGTTGTTTCAAGTCTGTCTCCAGTGTTGTTTTTATTTTTTTTTCCCTAAGTACTGCTTGTATAACCAGGGAAGGAAGGGCAGAAAAGCTTATCTGCTCCCGGCTTTTTAAAGTAGCAATTCCACGTTGCCGTTCTCCTGCCCCAAGGAGTTCTGTGTGACGCTGCCGTTGCCTTCCCGTGGGACGTGATAACAAAGTTTGGGCTCAGGTTACCGGCAGGAGCATTGGTGGCAGTGAACCTTTAGTGTCCTGCTGGTGAGGAGCCTGAGCCTGGCTGACCCAGGAACCCACAGCTCCGATGCTCTGCGCTCTCCTGCTCTGCGCTCTCCTGCTCTGCTCTCTCCTGCTCTGCCATCCAAACGGGAGCAGCAGCTGGGAACACGGGGCAGGCTGTGGGGTCTCCTGTGGGTCCTGCAAAGCCCCCAGCCTTGTCTCCAGCCCCATCTACACCACCAGAGAATTAGGGGGCTGCAACTGGAATCAGGGGAGACCAAGGGCTAAGCAAGGCGGTGGGAAACACTTCGGAGATAAGCCTGGGCTTTGTCTCCCTTTCACTCAGAGCTGCAGCGAGAGCAAGGCGAGGAAACAGAATCCTTTTTTTTTCCCCCTTTGGCTATTTGTCATGAAGCTGGGGGAGGAGGGCACTTAAAAGCCATAAAACCATCCCCTAATCCCCCTCCCACCACAGAGAGAGCTGTCAGGGGTGTCTGTCTTCCCAAACTTGCCCGCGTGTGACACCTCCAAGCCACAATTATCATTAGCTGAGATCCCCAAATGACTCCCGGAGCAGCCGCGTCCCCTCATCCCGAGCATCCCCTGCGCTCCGCGATCCCACACCCCGCCCCAAAGCCGCCCACCGCCTGCGCCAGCGCCGCCTCTGCTCCCTCACTAGTCCGGCTTAAGAGCCACAAGGCAAACACGGTTCAGCTCCTGATCGGCTTAAAAACAAACAATCGGCAGCTCCCCTAAAAAAGGAGAGTCCAAACAAATAATTATCACCTCCCCCTTGACTCTGGCCAGCGGGGCCGCAGAGCTGGCTGCTCTTTCTGCTTCTGTGTGGTCTCTCCCTTATAGACAGGCCGACATAAAGGACTAAGTCACTGAAACTTAACGAGTTACTGCTCGTTAGCTGAGCCGCATTAACTGCCCGCGCTCCCTCCGGAGAGCTGGGGCCGGCTCTTTGTGCTGGCAATGGGCTGCGACAGCGTTTGCCAGCCTCGGAGTCCGGGGCTGCTTTCTGAGAGGTTTGCGAAGGTAACTGGGAAACAAACCGCTTGTCACCGGGGCTCAACCACTAACTCAGGGACCCACACCCTGTGAGGGGAAAAAAAATGTTTAAGGGTTGGTATAGGGAGGAATGGCTGGGCCGAGGGCATGGCCAGAGCAGGGACTCAGCCGGGGAGCACACCGAGCAGCGCTAACTCATGATGGGATTTAATTACCTGTCCGTGCTGTAACTCCCCAGGTGTGAGCAGTGAGGCTGCAGCAGCCACTCTCTTCCACACCACGCACAGAGGGGAAGTAAATGAACAAGCCAGTAATTAATACACCCATTCCAGAGGAAAGCTTCTACAATGATCCCCAAAGACAGAGGGTTGGTGGCTCTGCAGAAAAACTCAGCCCCAGCTATTTTTAATCTCCCTCCTTCAGAGCGCTGCAAGCCGTGATGCTTTCAAAGCATTTTTTTTGAAGCACGGCAAATATTTTTTAAGAAGGAGAAGGCCCAAACAAATGATGTGGGGTGAAAAGGGAAGGAGGAGGCGGTGCTCTGGGTGAGTCCCCGGTTGGGATAGGGCAGGAGCAGCCCCACGGACAGTTAGCGAGGAGCACCGACAGGCTGCGGCTTGTCGGCGTGGCCCTGCCCTGTGTCAGCAGAGCCGTAACCAGATAATTACACTTCTCTCCCTCTCTCTGGACATTTTGCACAGAGGCAAAGCTCGAGGCACAAACCTGAAGCAAATTGCATGGTGGCATCCGTGTGCTAACAAGGTGCCTCTGCGTTTGGGAGCGTGAGAAATCAGCAGGATGGAGGGATGACAAACGTCCCCATCCATCCCAGGGGCATGGGGGTGTCCCTGGGAAGGAAATTTCCATCTGGGTTAGCCCAGGCTTGTGTCCCACAGGTGAGCTCAGCGCTGAAAGCTCCCAGCACCAATTCCTGGGGGTCTCAGACATAAATCCGGGGCTCTGGCTTGGCAATGTCAGCTACAGCAGTGCTGCCTCAGCCAGGCCTCTGCTCAGGGGGGTTTACCTTTACAGGTTCTCTCTCCATCAGAAAAGCTTTTGGGAAAAATCCCAATAATAATAACTTAGGAACATTTGAAATCTCTGGGATGATGATTTTTTTACACATCCTAACTTGGTTGGGATCTCTCATCTTCTGTAAAACACTGCAGTTTTATCTCAGGGTGGAAATTTCATATGAAATCCAAATGTACTTTATGATTCCTTTCTGTTGCCAGCTCTTTCATTTTTAATAACTTCTAAGACCAACGAAGCAATGCTATTTTAGGCAAATGTTTTGTACAATCTGTCCAGATGTTCAAATACCAATACACAAGTACTCCAAGAAGAGAAGGTCCTCTCTTCTGTCCTTACAAGAAATATGTTTGCTATCACAACATTAACAGACAACTCCCCCTTGGTGATCAGCAGAAGTAAACATCAATTTTTATTTGTATTTTTGCAAATCTTTCTCCATGCCATTTATCTAATGAACTCACCCCAAACAGCATCTCCAACTGGTGCCGCACTATCATTCATACTGCTGAGCTAATAATTTAATTTTCATTGGGGAACAGGGGGGAGGAAGATGGAAGGAAAGAGATGATTTTACTAAATTGCTTCACTTTGGATAATGTTCATCCTCTGGCAATTTCTGATTTATAGCTACAGTTGGCATTTCCAGTTTCTTAGAAATTAATTCCCGTACTTTAAAAGAAGAAAAATACCTTGACTGAGCCCAAGATTGTGGGGTTTTTGACGGGGCTTGGCCAGGGCTGGGCAGGGCAGAGCCCCAGGCATGGGAGCGGCTTCTGCTCCTCCATCCCTGCTCCGGGAAGGGCCGGGAATGCCCCGCAGGGATCCCCAGGGATGGTGGAAGGTCCCAGCACTGGTGCAGGGAGTGCTCAGCAGCTCCTGAGGGGCTCACACCCCGAACTTCCCCAAAGCCCAGGCTGTCAGCCCGGGCTGACCCCACTCCAGCCCCCCAAGGGAAGGTGCTGGGGGCTGGCTGCCCCTCCCTCCCGGGGGTCTGTCCCCACCGGGTCCTGCGCTGCTCCTGCCCTGCTGCACGCTCCGGAGGGGAAAAGAGAGGAGAGGAAAACCCAACCGAGGTGCCATTAAAGTTAATTGTTTTTATTGCTGGTTTAACAATGTCTTGTAAATCTTTTTATGACCCAGCCCAGGAACACCAGTGAGGCCTAGACTGGAGCTGGAGCGGGATGAGTGAGGGAGCAGGGACAGGGGAATCACAGGATCCCCCGTTAGAATTAAGGCTGGAAAAGCCACTAAGATCATCACGTCCAACCACTAACTCAGCACTGACGGAGTGTCCCCAGGTGCCACATTCACACATTTTCTCAACGCTTCCAGGGACAGAAATTCCACCCTTCCCCAGGCAGCCTGTTCACATACTTGACCACCCTTTCAGTGAAGAAAATTTTCCTGTTATCCAACCTAAACCTCTCCTGGCACAACTTAAGGCCGTGTCCTCCTGTCCTTTTACTTGAAGAGCAGCTCTTGCTCTGGTCTCCTCCCCTGAAAGCTGCAGGTGAGGTGGGACGTTTGGGGCCATGATGCCCCAAAGTAGCTCCTGGCAGCGCAGAAGAGGGTGGGATAAGCCCTAAAACATCCCCCAGCCCTTCCCTACCCAGCCAGGTCCTGACCATCCCTTGTGCCCCGGCAGAAGGCTCAGCTGAGCTCACCAAAGTTTGTTCTGCGGGAAGCACCACAGGATCCCGCGCATGTCCCTCCTGCCAGGGACACCGAGCAGGAGCAGGGGCACCTCACCGAGGTCCTGGCAGGGCACGGGAGAACCCCTTTGATCTTGCAGGACATGCGAGGAGAAAGCTAATCCCGTGTTGTGATCTAAGTACCAGATGCTTCTTGGAAGAATTATACTGGGGCACAGGGTTAATGCTCCAGCTTTTCTTTAAAGTGTCCCGTGGATTATTCCCCCATTAAAAGGATTGTTCCCCCAGCGGCTGGAGTGTCAGCCTGGCTGTTATTGTTGTTGTTGATACGCGGGGCAGGAGAAAGGACGTGCGGGGAACAGGGTGTTGGGATTTATTTGCTGCCTCAGCAACCTTTTGCCCCCTCTTCGCCCGATCCCTCTTCTCCCATACGAGCTCACCGAGGGTGGGTTGGCCGCTGCTGGAGCTGCTCACCCGGGAGGGGAGGGAGTGAGGCTGGGAGAAGGGTGCTGAGAGGGCAGGAAAATACTTTTTCTAAGGCATCGGGCATCCACCTCCACCTGGGAATGAACTCGTGCAACGGGACACGCACACAGACGGGTAAAAAAAAGGGCTCAGCCCCCTGTGGAAAGCTGCGCCCTGCCCCAAACCCCTCACACCTGCTCAGCACAGGGACACGGAAGGAATGAAGGGGGAAAGAGAAGGGAATAATTTGTCTCTTTTACTCCCGAAGCCGCAGGTTCCCCCGCGCACCCCGCGGGGAGGCACCCGTGGGGACAGCCACCCTTGGGGACAGCTACCTGTGGGGACAGCCACCCGTCGGGACAGCCACCCGCGGGGACAGCCACCCGTGGGGACAGCCATCCTTGGGAACAGCCGGCTGCTCTGTGCCCGCTGAGGTGTCCCCCTGCCCGAGCTGCTCTCTCATTGCCTTCCTTGCTCCCCATCTCCACTTTTTTTGTTGTTTTCTGTTGGGTTTGAGTCCCAGCCCAACCCGCATCCACCTCCCCACCGCTCGCATCCCCTGGACCCGAGCATCCTCGGAGGGGCCGGGGGCCGCTGCCGGAGTTGTGCCAGCGGGGCGGGCTCCGGCTCCGGGCAGTGCCAGCCGGGCACCTCCTCCTAACCCGCGACTGCTGCCAAAGAGAAAAGGTCCCGCACTTAAAACGTTACAAATAATTCAAACCGGGACGGCGCCGGGCCCGGCAGGGAGGAAAGCAGCGCTCCCCCAAAGCGGAGAAAAAGCAGCGGCTCTGCAGAGGGACAAACGCATCGTCCCTCCCCAAAAGCACCGCGGAGGGGCGGCGGGGCTGCGCTCCGGCACCTCTGCGTTACGGGGGCTCAGCAGCGGAACTGCGGTGTCGGATCAAGGAGCATCCCCACCTTTATCTCCGTAAACGAAATCGTCCCCTCCGAGGGGGCACGGGCGCGCTCCTCCCGCCCGGGGCCGCCCGCGGCCCGTGTCTCCCATGGGGGGCTCTGCCCTCTGCGCCCCCCCGCTCCCACCTCCCGCTGCTCCTTCTCCCGGGATTTCCTCCCGCTCCGCTCCGTCCCTCTCTGACAAACGGGGATTTGCTGTCCCTTGGATCGGGGCTCCTGGACTCCGCTCCCCACAGCGGGGCGGCGCGTCCTGCCCTGCCGGAGCCCCACGGACACCCGGGACAGCGGCCGGGGCAGCGCCGGGACGGGCCCGGGAGGAGCTCCCGGACCGCCGGGCATCGCCNCCCGGGCCCGTGCCCGTCCCTCGGATGGATTCCCGAACCTTCTCCGTGTCCAGCGGCGTTATCAGCGCCACGCCGAGCGCCGCCCCGCCGCTGCATTGCTCCGCATCGCAACACGCTCGATGCATTAATCCCTGCAGGAGCTGCAGGAGCCCCCCGCGAGTGCCGGCTCAGCCCCGTTCTGTCATTGTCCCGCAGTGACCCCCGCCACTCCTTCAGGCTTTCCCCGCTTTGCTCTCCCTCTCTTTCCGGGGAGCTCGGGGGGTTGAACGCTGTGGAAACATCAGCAGAACCGCTGGAAAACACGGCGGGGTGGGGGGATATCAAGGCCCGATAAAAAAGGGGAGAACCCCTCATACATCCCGGCAGAAACCTTCAAAGCAAGCGCTTCCTCCCCAACTTGAGCACATAAAGGACATTTTTTTCCACATTAAGTGTCGGGAAGGCAAAACCAGGGTCCATAACTGGGAAATTATAAAAGGAAGTAAATCCATCAAAGCAAATGCAATTGGGAATACAATTAAGCAGAGGGCTGGAAGGACACAAAAGGAGGGAGGATGGAGAGAGCTCTGCCGCTGAGTGACGATACGCAGGCTGCGCAGGGAAAAACATCCCGGCAAATGCCATTTTCTGGGAGGCTCTGGGCAAGGAATAAAATCAATAGGAAGCTGAGAGGGGGGGGATGTGGGTGCTACAGCACCGTCACCCCAAGACCTGCGGGTTGCTCGGGGCTTATTTTTGAAGGAAGTGGTTTGAATTTTAGGACAAAACCCCCTTTTTTTTTTTTTT